>JAPJBO010000487.1:0-169102 GCA_030068145.1 Diplonema papillatum | reverse complement strand
ACACAGCCCGTCACAGGATATCTTTCCATATCGACGAAGGGTCACCCGGAGACTTTGAAACCCTGGAGTTTTTAATCGTTTTCATTCTGAAAAAAAAAAAAAAAAAATGGGGATGTCGCACGACCTGCGGCAGCTCTGGCCGTCGGACCCCCAGAAGCTGATCGGCCTCGTGAGGGAGGCCGCGCAGCTTGCGGAGGAAAGCGCCTGCGAAGCCGCCGCCTACGAGGGAGCGGTCGAGCGCATCCTCGAAAAGCTGTCGAGTGGCGCAGACCTCGCCGAGGACGAAGCGGCGCTACTGCGCGCGGCCGACGAGAGCCTGCCGCGGGTATTTGAGGCGACCGCCGCGCTGAAGCAGTGGGACCCCGCCCAGCCAGGCGGCGAAGCAGCGCGGGCGGCCGCCCATGAAACCCTCCTGGAGCTGGCGCCAGCAATAGGGGAGGCGGAGCTCGAAGCGAGGCAGCAAGCAGAAGAGCAAGCTGAGGCCCTGGCGGACGGGGCGCCGCCGTCCTTCGCCGACGGCCTGCAGAAGTTCACGGCGTGGCTGGCGGGCGCCGAGCGGGAGAGGAGAGGCCGCGACGAGGCGATGGCCCGCGGGGCCCTATGGCAGGCCTTCTGCGACTACCTCGCGCACGCCGAAGCCATCCACCTCGACTTCAAGCTGGAGATAGAGCGGCTGCAGCAGTGGTTTTCCGCGCGAGAAGCGCTGTGGCAGTCCTGCAGCGAATACCTCGCGGAGACGGAAGCCATCTACCAGGACTTCAAGCTTCAGGTCGATAGCTAGCCCGAAAACAGCTCTGTGGCAGTAGCAGACACAGAGAAACCAAGCTTGAGATAGTTGACACCGGTGAGACCCATGTATGACGTGGGCTTCTGCACCGGAGACTGTGGCAGGCTTCTGCGACTTCAGTGAAGCAGCGCGGGCGGCCGCTCATGAAATCCTCCTGGAGCTGGCGCCAGCAATAGGGCAGGCGGAGCTCGAAGCGAATCAGCAAGCAGAAGAGCAAGCTGAGGCCCTGGCGGACGGGGCGCCGCCGTCCTTCGCCGACGGCCTGCAGAAGTTCACGGCGTGGCTGGCGGGCGCCGAGCGGGAAGGAGAGGCCGCGACGAGGCGATGGCCCGCGGCAGGCCTTCTGCGGCTACCTCGCGCACGCCGAAGCCATCCACCTCGACTTCAAGCTGGAGATAGAGCGGCTGCAGCAGTGGTTTTCCGCGCGAGAAGCGCTGTGGCAGTCCTGCAGCGAATACCTCGCGGAGACGGAAGCCATCTACCAGGACTTCAAGCTTGAGATCGAGAGCTAGCCCCTACTGCAGCACTTCAAGCTTCAGATCGAGAGATAGTTGACACTGGTACTGGTGTGGCCCGTGTACGACGTGGGTGTCTGCCTGAGACTGTGTGGCAAGCTTCTGCGACTAACTCGTGCACGCCGAAGCCATCCACCTCGCCTTCAAGCTGGAGATAGAGCGGCTGTTTTCCGCGCGAGAGGCTCTGTGGCAGTCCTGCAGCAACTACTTCGCGGAGACAGAAGCCATCCACCAGGGCTTCAAGCTTCAGATCGAGGGATAGTTGGTACCGGTGCGGCCTCTGCACCTGAGACTGTGTGGCAGTTTACACGTAAAACAGGGTTGCATTCCCCCCCTCCCGAAGATAGCCACTATGGGTGAGAAGACAAGCTAAACCTAACGAGCTTCGTCGTGCCTTTTTGCCAAGTGGAGCTCCCTCGATTCCGAGAGGCTCGTTCCCATGTGTCGAACCAGCAATGCACCACGGGACCGACAGCCGGTGGTTCGATGCAGTTTCACAGTTCCAGGAGCTAAGGTGGACACTTCCTTTGCGCCGCGAGTGGAATGCGAATACGCAACTAGAATCGTTGATCCTCTTTCCCTTTCGACCCACGTTGTCCCCTGAGCTCTCGAGGACCCTTTCTTCCGCATTTTCCGCGATCCGAGCCGTACCAGAGACGTGCCGACCGAAGGTAGCGTGCCGTGATGCTACCACTGGATGGATTATGGCTGAACACCCTCCAAGGCAGATCCCAGTCTAGAGGAATACAAAAGTTACCCAGGTCACAAGTAGTACGGATGGCCGTATTCGAAATAACGCAGGCACGAAACAAGAGGGGCGACCACACAAAGAGCACAAAATATGATGTCGACACGCCAACTTCGGGCTGCGAAGCTCAACCCGAACAGGCCGTTGCGGCGGGCCGTGTTGGTGAAGGGGATCCGGACTCCGTTCGTGAAGTCGTTCGGAGACCTGTACAAGGTGGACTCCATCGGTCTCGGCGTGAGCTGCGTAGAAGGGCTGCTGAACGCGACGAAGCTGAACCCGGACCACATCGACAACGTCATCTGGGGCAACGTGGTTTTGCAGACGTCGGCGCCGAACATCGCGCGGGAGATCGTCATCGACCTGAACCTGCCGAAGCACATTGTCGCGCACAGCACGTCGATGGCGTGCAGCAGCGGGCTCAACGCGATCATCCAGGCGACCATGATGATCGAAGCGGGGCATGCCGACTGCGTCGTGGCCGGCGGCTCGGATTCGCTGTCCTGCGCAGAGCTCCCGCTGCCGAGGGCTGCGGCGCACGGGCTCGCGATGTCGTTCGCGTACGCGCCGAAGAAGTGGGGCATCCTGCAGCGGCTGCAGAACTTCAAGAAAATGGCCGGGATCAACCCCGGCAAGTGGATGCCGCAGCCGCCCGCGGTCGCCGAGCGGTCGACCGGGAAAACGATGGGGTACCACGCGGACCTCATGGCGGAGCTGAACAAGATCCCCAGGGAGGAGCAGGAGGCGTTCGCGCTCAGGAGCCACGAGCGGGCGAAGGCGGCGCGGGACAAGGGCATCCTCGCGGAGGAAATCCACGCGTGCGAGGGCGTCAAGGCGGACAACCTGATCCAAGAGGACACGGAGGCGATGAAGAACAAGATGCCGTCGCTGAAGACCGCGTTCAGGAAGACGGAAGGCGCCACGGTGACCCCGGCGACGTCGTCCGCCCTCACCGACGGCGGGTCTTGCGTGCTGGTGATGTCCGAAGAGCGGGCCGCCGCGCTGGGGTACCCGGTCGACTGCTCCCTCCGGAGCTGGCACCTGGCGGCCATCGACCCGTACCCGCAGCTCCTCATGGCCCCTGCCCTCGCCATCCCGCCGTGTCTCGACAAGGCCGGGCTCGACGTGAAGGACATCGACCTGTGGGAGATCCACGAAGCCTTCTCCGCCCAGGTATGGCGCGATTTCTTAACCCGTCCGCCGAATGGGTGGGAGGCTGCGACGTCATTTCGTCACCTGCCGTGACATCATTTTTGTCATCTACTTGACATCATTTCGTCACCCTCTGCGGATTCATCTTTGTCACCTACTCCACGTCATTTCGTCACCCTCTGTGACACTCATTTTTGTCACCCACTGGACGTCATTTCGTCTCTGTGACACTCATTTTTGTCACCCACTTGACGTCATTTCGTCACCCTCTGTGACACTCATTTTTGTCACCCACTTGACGTCATTTCGTCACCCTCTGTGACACTCATTTTTGTCACCCACTTGACGTCATTTCGTCCCCCTCTGTGGCAATCATTTTTGTCACCCTCTTGACGTCATTTCGTCACCCTCTGTGACACTCATTTTTGTCACCCACTTGACGTCATTTCGTCACCCTCTGTGACACTCATTTTTGTCACCCACTTGACGTCATTTCGTCACCCTCTGTGACACTCATTTTTGTCACCCATTGACGTCATTTCGTCACCCTCTGTGACACTCATTTTTGTCACCCACTTGACGTCATTTCGTCACCCTCTGTGACACTCATTTTTGTCACCCACTTGACGTCATTTCGTCACCCTCTGTGACACTCATTTTTGTCACCCACTTGACGTCATTTCGTCACCCTCTGTGACACTCATTTTTGTCACCCACTTGACGTCATTTCGTCACCCTCTGTGACACTCATTTTTGTCACCCACTTGACGTCATTTCGTCACCCTCTGTGCAATCATTTTTGTCACCCACTTGACGTCATTTCGTCACCCTCTGTGTGCATTCATCTTTGTCACCCACTGGACGTCATTTCGTCACCCTCTGTGACACTCATTTTTGTCACCCATTGACGTCATTTCGTCACCCTCTGTGACACTCATTTTTGTCACCCACTTGACGTCATTTCGTCACCCTCTGTGACACTCATTTTTGTCACCCACTTGACGTCATTTCGTCACCCTCTGTGACACTCATTTTTGTCACCCACTTGACGTCATTTCGTCACCCTCTGTGACACTCATTTTTGTCACCCATTGACGTCATTTCGTCACCCTCTGTGACACTCATTTTTGTCACCCACTTGACGTCATTTCGTCACCCTAGGTTCTTGCAAACGTGAGCCAACCGACTTTTGCGAGTCCTACGATAGCGTTCGAGTCTACTTTTCAACAAATCCTTCATGCGCATTCCACGGCGGCACGAAAGCACCACCCCCGACACCCCCTGTCCACCGACACTCCGAAGGCTCCATTTTTCAAAAGGCTTGGGCCTTTTGTGGAAGGCCCAAGCAAGAAGAACCGTTTTGGTCACTCCAAATCTCCGGGTTTTGCGCCGGTACGTGGCGTTTGAAAAAATTCCCCTACAAAAAAAAAAGGACACCCCAAGGTCAGTTCCCCGTAGTTCCCCCGTAGTTCCCCTTGGCTATACCGACCACACCAGTTTCCCTCTATTTAAACTGCGGTTGGTCGAGGGAACAGTCTGACCTACGTCTGAGTCAGATGTGGGTGTCACTTCAGATCTCTGCATCTGGGGTTCCCTTTAAACTATCCTGCATGTCCGTGCAAGCTCGTCTGTGCTGCCAGAACCACGAGCAGAATCAGTTTTTCGTAATAACAATTGTAAACACGAAAGAGAACGCTGGCAGCGTGTTTGGGAGAAGATTAGCCTACCGATCATATTCACTCACTATCACTCACTAACAGGCTAATCCTCCCCCGGCACGTACAAACAAAAGTACGTGCGCTCGACTAAGGCCGGCGCGTTGGCGAGACTGGAGGCAGCAGTTAAAGTTCGGGGAACAGTAAAGTTCGGGCGAAGCTACGTTCGAGTGACGCTAAGTTCGGGTGTTGCTAACATGTTCATAGGACCTCCAGTCTCGAAACATGGCACTAACTCGGACTTGACATCCTCGAGGGAGAAGTCGAATGGGGTGCGATCCCCGTCGTGAAACTCCCCCGACACGTACAAACAAACATCGCGCCTATTCTTTGTCAGAATCGGCTTTACACGCTTTCACACACCACACTACGCAGGTTCTGTCGACTCTGAAGGCCGTCGAATCGGAGGAGTTCTGCCAGCAGCACATGAGCCGCCCCGCGCTCTCATCCATCAACCGTGACATCGTCAACGTGTGCTTTTTTCTTAATAGTACATCTGGTTCAGGGGACTTTAGCACTTTGTCTGACCGAGCAAAAAAGCCGGTTTCAGCCAAAACCCCGGTTTTGGGGCTCTGCGGTGCCTGTGGGTGTCTGAGTGCCTGGAACCGTCGCCCCGCGCATGCAAACAAGGGGACGGAGGGGGGTGGTGAGATATAGGCTTGTGGTGGTGGTGTGCACGTCTATCAAACTACGGAGATGGTAAGTGAAACGCTTCGAATTGCAGTGACACACCGCGACGCGCCATGTAACTGCAGTCACTGTACAGTACAGGGGCCACTTGAAATCATAATTTATAAATTGTTTTTATTTTTTTGAAAAACCGAAACCGGAAAAACCCTCTTTTTCTGAAACCGGGAAACCGGGTTTCCAAAGTCCCCTGATCTGGTTGCACATATAGGAAACCCCCCCAGAGAGGTAACCTCGTTTATCAGTGCAAGCCTCAACTCCGGAAATGTTCCTGACGAATTAGCTCCCGCTCGAGTACCTTTCTACGGACAATTACGTTCCGCACTGATGATGGTCCGCATCGTGAGCACATTGGTAGTCGTTGGTGGTGGGAAACGGTGGCCACCGTCCTGCTACCCATTGTGGGATGTCGTTGCCCTGCGGGGCAGCGATCCTGTTGCTCTGCGGAGCAGAACTCCCGTTACCTGGAGAGGCGGCGGTTTTGTCGTTGCCCTGCGGGGCGGTGGTCTTGTTGCTCTGCGGAGCTGCTTTCTCGTTGCCCTGCGGGGCAGTGGCCCTGTTGCTCTGCGGAGCTGCCTTGTCGTTGCCTTGCGGGGCTGATGAGCGATCATTCGGACACCTTAAGTCTGTACTCGGTTCATCACGAGTCGCCAGCCGTGCTTACCAGAAGTGGCCCGTTTAGAACCAGGATTCTACGCAGGGCTCGACAAAGTGATTCTCCACGATTCTACGCGGGTTCAATAAAGTTACCCGCTGAGCTCAAATGCGAACTTTCAGAGAACCCGGGTTCTACGCCAAAATGCGAACTTTCAGAGAACCAGGATTCTACGCCAGGGTTCAATAAAGTTACCCGCTGAGCTCAAATGCGAACTTTCACAGAACCAGGATTCTACGCGAGGTTCAATACAGTAATTCTCCGAGCTCACGTGCAAACATTCACTTCAGCTACACACGTGTACTCGTCAATACCCACACAGGTGAACGGGAGCTCGATCGCCATTGGCCACCCGTTCGCTGCAACCGGCGGTCGTGTCGTCATAGCCGCAATGAACGAGCTCCGCCGCTCGAACAAAAAGAACTGCATGGTGTCAATCTGCGCCGCCGGCGGCCTCGGGTCCGTCGCCGTCATCGGCCGCGACGCGTCGAAGGCGTGATCCCGCAGGAGGAGGCGAGGGGTCTTTCTCGGAAGAGGTCAGCCTGCGGTACACAACATTGCAGGCGTGGGGGGGGGGGAACGGAGGAGACCAGAAACTCCCCGGAGAGGTGAGGTTAGAATGCAGAATATCTGTAGCGAATGGCCTGCATTTAGTCGCCAGGCGACTGCCTCTTCGATCGTACCCGTGTCGTTGCTTCAGGCGCTTGCACTCGTTCGAATCATCGTCTTCGCGCGCGCGGTGAGATGGTCCCTGCACTCTTGCACGGTGTGTACCAGCACCGGACTGGAGTGAAACAGCGCGGTCCATTTTCAGGGTGTGGCACAGTGCGAAATCCGGTGCGACACCCTGGAAATCCAGTCCCAGTGTGCATCCAGTGTGCATCCAGTGTGAATCCAGTGTGACACCCGCAAATCCAGTGTGTCCAGTGTGACACCCGCAAATACGGTGTGAATCCAGTGTGACACCCGCAAATCCAGTGCGACACCAGCAAATATGGTGTGAATTCAGTGTGACACCCGCAAATCAAGTGTGAAATCCAGTGTGTCCGGTGCGACACCCTGGAAATCCAGTGTGAATCCAGTGTGAATCCAGTGGGCTGCGGGTGTCACACTGTGAGTTTCACCCTGGATTTGCGGGTGTCACACTGGACACACTGGATTTCACACTTGATTTGCGGGTGTCACACTGAATTCACACCATATTTGCTGGTGTCGCACTGGATTTGCGGGTGTCACACTGGATTCACACCGTATTTGCGGGTGTCACACTGGACACACTGGATTTCACACCGCGTCTCGCCGGATTTGCAGGTGTACCCACACCCGACACATTGACCGCACAGTTAACCCCAATTCTACACCTACTTGTCTCTCTCTCTCTCTCTTTCTCTTTCTGTGGCTGGCGTGCACCGTGCAAGCGTGAAACGTCCGGCAGACCTGTGCGTATTTTGCGCCCGTCGCCGTTTCCTCCCTCTGCGCGAAGTGGAGGGACAACAACCGCTGTATTTTCAATGCCCACCCCCCACCTCCCCTTACCCACGCCTGCCGGGGGTTGTGGTCAGTTCTTCGTGGCCGCGACCCCTCCATCTCTTCCTCTCCCCCATAAGATTTCCCCCCACCTCTCTTGGTCCGCCTTACGCCCCCGCGGCTTAAAGGACCGAAACAGCGGTGCAGATATGACACGGGTGTTGCGCGCGCACCATTTCCTAGCGCGTTTCCGGCATCCCCCTCTCCCCCCTTCCGGCCTCTCCCTTGTTGTTTCTAACCCCATAAAAAAGTAAAAAAGCTCCCCACTCTCCCAGTGGCTACCGGAGGCGGATTTTCCTGCGCTCGAGTTGCACGGTTGGGTGCTGGCTGTGACGAGCTACGCACAGCCGCCCGGCCTGACAAACCGGACGCACACCGCCGTCCTGCCCGCAGACACGCAGGTTCCGCGCTGATGATGGTCCGCCTCAAGTGTCCGTGGCTCAAAGGACCGAAACACGGCGCAGATGGAACCAGTGCGGTGTTGAGTACGCAACCATTCCAAGCACGTTCTTGCAACCCCACGCTTGGGGATCTGTGCGTGAGCCCGCGTACGAGTCGGCCCACTGCCTTTTCCAACTCGATTGTGCTTCTTTATTTTTTGTATAAGCACCTGCTTTGTAGGATATGCTTGAGGAGACTGCCAGTTGCGATAGATAAATGAGGTAAATGTGCTGCAGCCCACACGAAACACAGGTAAATCTGGGTTCAGTGGCGGGCGTAAGCGTTCAACAAAAAAAAGACCCACTTTGCAGTTGTATTGTTTTCTCATTGTTTTCTCCTCCTCTTGCCTCCTTCGAAACGAGCACAAGGCAGTCCCTCGAGTATTTTTGAGCGCGCCAGCGATACTGTGCAGGCTGCCCCAGGATAAAACGACGTAGACAGGCGTGTTTGTTTCAAAGTTCCCCTACTTCGTGAAAAAGAGGAAGGCGGCAGTGAGAAAGTACAACATGGAAGGAAACCGAAGCAAAAGAAGAAAAAAAAAATGAATTGCGTGTGCGCGTGTTGTTTACCGCTTCGTTTTTCCTGCACTGTACCCACACCGGCCAGAGGGTGGTTGGGGACGTCCTGGGGGGTTTTCTTGGCACTTTCTGACGCTCTATGGAAAGAACTTTGAAAAGAGGGTTACGGGGTCGAATACAAGAGGTACCTCTTGTATTCGGCGTGCCGATCCTGCAATTTTCCCAAAAAGAAATGGAAAAAAGTACCGCAAACCCGGAACCCGCGGGAACTTCCTTCTCCTTGGGAAATTTGTGGTCCCCGGGCCTATTTTCCACGGTTCTCTTCATCGGAGCTGAACGTGAGCACAAATTCGCCGAAAAAGGTCTGCTGCATGGGCCAGCAAAGAAATGTCACCAACCTGTGGGTCGATTCCCGTCCTCCCATTGAAAACCCGTAGTTTCCATGCCCGGTGCCCCGCATCTGGCAAAGACCCACGAACCACGCACATAACCTTTGGTCCCCGGGTCTATTTTTCACGGTTCTCTTCATCGGAGCTCATCGCGATCAGAAAGCCGTCATAAAAGGTCTGTTATGCGGACCCGGAAAAAAAACCAACATTTTTCCAGATTTCCAAAATGCCTTTTGTATTCAAGGTACCTCCTGTATTCGACCCCCAGTAAAGTCCCTGAAACCGATGAGTGGTAAGAGTTTGGAGATGCGTTCAAATCTTAATCATTGGGGTTTATGGTTGAGACGTCTGGACGTATTCGGATCGTCCGAGCTTCTGTTGCGAGACGGCTTGTCCGTTAGCGTGGTGCCGTTACAGCGGCTTCAATGAGAGATGCGCTAAGAAGTCAAGCTCATCCGCCCGTTGAAGACCAAGAATCAGCCACAGCAGACGCGATGCAAGAGGGTGCGTGGGGTGGTAATGGTGATTGATGACAATGAGAGACGGGTTGAGCACTTACCCGACCAGCACTAAACCCAAGTTTACCTGCGTTGTGTCCGGGCTACCTTATCCTCCTTGGCGGTTTGGAACTGGCCTTGTCAGTAGCTTATTCTCGCTAGGGTGTCATACTCTTTCTTTGAAAAGGCCAAACGAATGGACGATAAGAGATTGCTCTTCCCACAGCTGACTGGTGTCTCCAAACGAGGATTCGCGAGCCGAAGCCCGTTTTTCGCTGGAAACGGGTAGGCGAAGACCCTAGCCCCACAAGGGAGCAGCTGCCGTCTTCCCATCATTGGATAAGTAAAGCGACAACAAGAGTAGTGATATTTCATGTTGCGGCCTCCCTCGTAGTGCCTCCTCGTAGTGCAACTATCCCCACCACGAACCACTCATAGCCCGAGTTTGTGGGGTGCGCGGGCGCTTTTATAGCTCGGGCACAGGCAGGTGTGGCATTCAATTCAGGCTTTTTTCGACCCCTTGTTTTTGTGCCCCCAGCTGTACAATTGCACGTTCCCTTCTTGATCCTTTCTTGTGTTGAAGGAACACCCACCCTCTGCTGGTCGGAACTGCCGGTCCGGGTTTCTTTTTTGTTTCATCTTTTTTTTTTTCTTGCTACGACGAAGGCGAACACCGAACCTTAACATAAACCCGTGGCTGGCCACAGAGCTTTGTTGGTCTTTTCTCTATTGTTCTCCTTTTTTTTTTTTTTGCCAAACACGAGATGTTGGAAGCCTCGCCGCCGCAAACCGCGGCGTTTTTCAAGACGGCGCTCCCGGCTCGCCGCCTGCCAGATCGGCCCCGGTTGTGTCAACACCGACGCCGTCACCCTCGGTGCCGCGCATCCGACGGAACTACCTACGCCTGGCCTGGCTTGCATGTGTCAAGGTCCTGCAGACAGGCCTTGCGTTCAGCGTGCTGAACGTACTGATTTCAGCACGTTGTTTTCTTAGTTTCTTTTTTGTATAAGCACCTGCTTTGTAGGAAATGCTTGAGGAGACTGCCAGTTGCGATAGATCAAAGGAGGTAAATGTGCTGTAGCCCACACGAAACACAGGTAACCCTGGGTTTAGTGGCGGGCGTAAGCGTTCAACAACCCTCGAGTATTTTGTACACATGCTGAATCAGTACGTGTACACGTGCTGAAATCAGTACGTTATCAGCACGTACTATCTTTTCTGCAGATTCATCTGGGGAATCAACCGCAGTACCGGGTATTCCGGTCGGCAGATCCTGCTGTTGCTTACCACCGCGACACTGGAGGGTTGAGGCCAGAGAGCAGGAAGCGGCAAAGACATGCAGCACTGGCAGGTGAGCCCTAAAAGCTCTATTTCTTGTTTGCCTGAACCTACGTACTGATTTCTAGTAGGTATTTAGCTCCAAGACAAAAGAGCTGCGTAAGCAGACGTGTGCTTCCACTGCTGGAGATGTGCAGAAACAGCCAGAGGCGGCCAGAATGAGGCTGAAATTGAAACATTGAACACAGCATTTTCTGAAGCTTTGCCGTGCACGCATTGCGTCGCAGTACCTCGTTGTTGCCTGCCATCGAGTTACCCCAAACCCACAGTCATCTAGATCCTTCCGAATCCATCCATCCTCCGCAAGGGTGTTGCACACTCCCTTCTTCAAAGCAGTTTCCTGTACTGCAAGAAATGGAGCCAGGGCACTTCCTGCTGTTGTTTCCACCCAATTTGTATCCACCCAATGTCTTGCAGATGTATGGATAAGGAAGAACATTCACCCTTGAATCACCACAGGAACAAACCAAAAAAATGGGGACGGGAAAGCTCCATCTCCATGCGAAGTCGGGGAGATGATGGGCGACGACCCTCCAACCCTCGAACCAGTTTTTAGAGCGAGTGGGAGCAGCGCGCGCAGAAGAACAGCCGCGTGAGACGGTGAACCGGCTCTGCGACGAGCTGGCCCGCCTGCGGCGGGAGCTGGAAGACAAGCAAGCCGCCGTCGCTTCCCTATACGCTGCGCTCCTGGCCGCGGTCCCCGCGCGGCACCACGAGCACCTGTTCCCCGCAGCCAGCTGCTCTCCGAAGACGGAGGCACCCCCCCTCCAGGCCCTGCTCGACCTCCCTTCTCGCGTCCACGGCTGAGTTGATCCATGGCCGCTTCGCGTGGGGACAAGGTTAACTGAACGTTCTCCGTGTTGAAGAGTGTCTTGCGTAAAAATGAACAGAATGGGAGAACTCATCGAGACGAATGTGCCATGGATAAAGAAGAGCATTCACCCCTGAATCTCCATCTGCACAGGAAAAAGCCAAAGAATTGGGGACTGGAAAGCTCCATCTCCATGCGAAGTCGGGGAGATGATGGGCGACGACCCTATAACCCTCGAAGCAGTTGTTGTTGAGCGAGAAGAAGAACAGCCGCGCGAGACGGTGAACCGGCTCTGCGACGAGCTGACCCGCCTGCGGCGGGAGCTGGAAGACAAGCAAGCCGCCGTCGCTTCCCTATACGCTGCGCTCCTGGCCGCGGTCCCCGCGCGGCACCACGAGCACCTGTTCCCCGCAGCCAGCTGCTCTCCGAAGACGGAGGCACCCCCCCTCCAGGCCCTGCTCGACCTCCCTTCTCGCGTCCACGGCTGAGTTGATCCATGGCCGCTTCACGTGGGGACAAGGTTAACTGAACGTTCTCCGTGTTGAAGAGTGTCTTGCGTAAAAAATGAACAGAATGGGAGAACTCATCGAGACGAATGTGCCATGGATAAAGAAGAGCATCCACCCCTGAATCTCCATCTGCACAGGAAAAAACCAAAGAATTGGGGACTGGAAAGCTCCATCTCCATGCGAAGTCGGGGAGATGATGGGCGACGACCCTACAACCCTCGAAGCAGTTGTTGTTGAGCGAGAAGAAGAACAGCCGCGCGAGACGGTGAACCGGCTCTGCGACGAGCTGACCCGCCTGCGGCGGGAGCTGGAAGACAAGCAAGCCGCCGTCGCTTCCCTATACGCTGCGCTCCTGGCCGCGGTCCCCGCGCGGCACCACGAGCACCTGTTCCCCGCAGCCAGCTGCTCTCCGAAGACGGAGGCACCCCCCCTCCAGGCCCTGCTCGACCTCCCTTCTCGCGTCCACGGCTGAGTTGATCCATGGCCGCTTCACGTGGGGACAAGGTTAACTGAACGTTCTCCGTGTTGAAGAGTGTCTTGCGTAAAAATGAACAGAATGGGAGAACTCATCGAGACGAATGTGCCATGGGTAAAGAAGAGCATTCACCCCTGAATCTCCATCTGCACAGGAAAAAACCAAAGAATTGGGGACTGGAAAGCTCCATCTCCATGCGAAGTCGGGGAGATGATGGGCGACGACCCTACAACCCTCGAACCAGTTTTTGTTGAGCGAGAAGAAGAACAGCCGCGCGAGACGGTGAACCGGCTCTGCGACGAGCTGACCCGCCTGCGGCGGGAGCTGGAAGACAAGCAAGCCGCCGTCGCTTCCCTATACGCTGCGCTCCTGGCCGCGGTCCCCGCGCGGCACCACGAGCACCTGTTCCCCGCAGCCAGCTGCTCTCCGAAGACGGAGGCACCCCCCCTCCAGGCCCTGCTCGACCTCCCGTCCCGCGTGGCGAGCCTCCTGCGCCCGGCTGCCGCCCGCCGCGCGAAGCCAGTGGCCACGAACCCACCCGCCGACAGCACTCCCCCCGACGGACCTCGGGTACTCAACAACTGCGCTAAGACGGCGCCGAAGGCGACCCCCCCTGACCTCGCGTTGGTACCGCCAGACGGTGGGGACCAGGGGGGGGTGGCTGGCGAGGAAGGCGGCGGGCTTATGGGAGGGATCCGGGCGGGCGGGCCACGGGGGAGAAGGGGCCTGCGGCGGAAGAAGCTGGACGAGGCGACGCAGGCTGCGTCCGTGTGGCGTCTGCACCACAAGGGAACCGAAGCCCGGCAGCGGCAGCTGGCCAAAACGCTCGAAGAGCTGCAGCTGCGGGCGGGGACCGCGCGCGTGCTGTCGCCCGTGGAGCAGGAGGTGCTCGCCCACCGGCTCTGCACCGAGCAAGGCGCCATCTCGCAGCAGGTCGCCGCCGATCTGCGCCGTAAGTACGTGCCCGAACAGGTCTCGCGCACAATAGGCCCTCGGGCGGTCGAACGATGCAACCAGAGGCTGTTCTACGCGTGGTCCAAGCAGGTAGAAGAGCACAAGCAGCAGCTGTTCACGCAATACGTCTCGGCACAACTGCCCGCCACGAGAACACTAACCAAAGCGGAACAGGCGTCCTCAGCTGATAGGCTGTCGCAGTATCGGAAGAACGTGTAGCGCCGCAAGCCAGCAGCTAAGCTAGCTCCGCTGCCTTCTGTCACAGAAATGGTGGCGGGTTGGTGTTTGCCATGCGGACAACTGTTGCAAAAAGTCTGTTGTAATCCAGCGTGCGTATGTAAACCTGAGGCGTTGAAGAAGCTACGTGCTGCCCGTGACACGGTGCCCTGGGAGGGTCAAATACTGTAGGTAGTCAAGTACAGTCGGTACGCTAAAATGGGGGTTTCGGTGAGCATATTTTTGGAATACCAAATTATTTGTCCTCAGTGGGGGTTTGCAGGTGTTTCCACGGGCTTCCCCCCTCGAGAGCAGCTTCTTTTTCGAGAGAAGTTCAATGTGGAACACTCATGAAGCCGGGAGTCCAATCTTACTGCTTGATTTCGCTGTCGATGGCATTTTCCTCGGATTCGGCTTCAATAATTTCTGAGAACCACCCGAACCCAAAAATAAATGGGGGGTTTTTTGTATAAGCACCTGCTTTGTAGGAAATACTTGAGGAGGCTGCCAGTTGCAGAAGATCAAAGGAGGTAAATGTGCTGTAGCCCACACGAAACACAGGTGAATCTGGGTTCAGTGGCGGGCGTAAGCGTTCAACAAAAGCGTAAGCGTTCAACAAAAAGACCCATTTTGTAGTTGTATTGTTTCTCCCCCTCTAGCCTCCTTCGAAGTAAGCACAAGGCAGCCCCTCGAGTATTTTTTAGCCCGTGGTCCAGCGGTTCCCACACCCACATGTGATGCTGAGGGTGCTGGTTCGATTCCTGGCGGAGTGGTTTCTCCAAAGTCTGAAGTGCCATCTGGGGGCCAGATTTTAGGCTATATTGAGTGCAGAAAAGGTGCCGATACATGCCAGGGATAGCTCTTTCCGTCCCGCAAAGTTTGTGCCAAATTTCCTCCATTGTTGACCCCCAAGAGCCTGCGTAAGTAAACCTGAGGCGGTGAAGAAGCTCCATGCTGTGCGCCCTAGACCACCTGCTAGAGAATAGTATACTGCACCGACCGAGGCGGCAGCTGGTCAACAACCTACGGAAAGGTGCAGCTGAGGGTGGATGGCACAACTGTCCGCCACAAGAGGATGTTCCATTCCAGGAGACTTGCCTTGACGATGAATTGAGGAACGGTGCCGACAACCTCTCGGAGCCGCCGTCCGATGATTGACATTTGATGCATATCCCACCCTTGCCACAACCATCGGTTGCAAGGACCAGCAACCCTCTTTATAAGAGTTCGGTGCATCTTCCCGTACGAGTTTCGCCTCTAATTATCCGTTGACGGATTCTAACCGGCTTGTCCAGCGTCCATCGGTGCCCCATAGCCATATGGGAAACGCATGGTAGGCACCGCCACTGCGCTAGCCTCTGTGCTCGGTGCGATGTCCAGGAGTTTTCACGCTGCCGTTCTGCGGAGTTCAGTGCTACCCTTTTCCAAGGTGAGCACACTCACTGTGAAGCAGCATCGCTCGCCTTCGATCTCGCTTTCTCTTTTGTTCTCAGCCTGCAGAAGAACATGGTGCAAGCCCCACAAAACTTGTAGAACGTGGGGGGCCCAAGACTACACTCCACGAAGGAATGTACTTGGTGTCGGTCACAAACAGTCCTGGACATGGCTAGCCATAACCCACGAACGAAAGCGTGCACCAAATATACAACCCGTAACCACATAACCCTTTCTTGCTCTAAGAGAACCCATTCATGAACGGTCACACGGAGACCCTAAAACCCCGGATTGTTAAGCGAACTTTAACCTAAAGCGTCGCGTACTGGTATCGAACAATGCCAGGCGTGCGTAGGAGTGCGAGGAGGCGAGTTCACGCTGCGTGGACGTTGGTATGTGAGCCTCGATGGAGCGGGGATGGATGCAGGTCTTGGTTGTATTCATTGGAGAACATTGAAGTCCGAAGTCGAGACGGTTCCGTACCAGCAGCAATTGGACAAGAGTCTGTCGGTCCGAAGGCAACCTGCACAGCAGCGGGGAGTCGATCAACCGGCACAAGCTGTCTGTTGCTGAGAGCGCAGTGCCACAGTGAGCCCCGAGCTTTCACGCGTGTTAGCCCACGAAATACAGCGATGAAAGGAGGACCTCAACCCGAGATTCTCGTTGAGTTACCGCACTACCCTGAGCCCAAATCCTGGACGTGATTTCAGGTGGCAAATTGGCAAGTGATCATGATCAGAAGGTCCTACTTGGGCGGTTCAGTTTCCTCACACATTGCATGTGGCTAAAAAGAAAAGTCGCCAGTTGAGAGCGCACCTGTATGCGCAAGTGGAATCAAACTGAAGAATACGGCACGCAGTCCACCCCACCACGAAAAGAGGGCTTCAACGCGAGTCATCGCAGGAAAACTAGCTAAACCACAATAAACGCTAGAAAAAAAAAAAAAAAACAGTCGAACGGCCGGCACGTCAACTCCGGTTTTGTCGGCCCCACGGAAACAGCCAGCTTGCGCGTGGATCGCCACGATCGATTCGAGCTGAACGAATAGTACGGTTCGCCCACAACCCGACCACTGTGCTGAAAAGAGGACTTCAGCCCCAGATCATCGCAGGAAAAGAAAAAGACAGTTGGAAGGTCGACGGCAAGTCGACCCCGGTTGATTGTCGGCGACACGGAAACAGTCGGCTTGAAGCGTGGATCGCCAGGATCGATTCGAGCTGACTACTAATAGTACCACTCCGCGCGTGGTGGGGTGTGTGCCTGTGTTTGATCGCGGCGTGTGACGGCGGATGCCTCGAGAGCTGGTGTGCCTGCAGGTCGGGCAATGCGGAAACCAGATAGGATGCAAGTTCTGGGACCTCGCGCTGCAGGAGCACATCAAGTACAAGACTGACGGGGCCAAGCGGCAGGGAGCGCCCGACGGGGGCAAGTTGACGCTGAAGCTCGACGACGCAATGAGCTCGTTTTTTTACAACGGGAACCCCAAGGGCTCGTCAGACGCAGTCAGCGTCTCGGACGTTAAGGCGCGAGCGGTGCCGATCGACATGGAAGAAGGCGTCTTGAACAGCCTGCTGCAGGGGAGCCTCAAGAGCTTGTTCGACCGCAAGCACTGCATCGCCAGCACGAGCGGGTGCGGGAACAACTGGGCGGTCGGGTACGAGTGCTACGGGGCCGAATGCCTCGAGGACGTCATGGAGACCGTGCGCCACCTGACCGAAGACTGCGACTCTCTGCAGAGCTTCCTCATGCTGCACTCCCTCGGGGGTGGGACAGGGTCCGGCTTCGGCACCCGGGTTCTCGAAGAGCTCTGTACCGAGTATCCGTCCATTTACCGGTCTGTTCCTTCATTTAGCACAATTTGCGCACTTAACAACTGAAGGACAGAGGAGGGAGAGTTAATTATTTGGGAAGAGGGGGGGCTCCATGGGCAAACTTCAGGTATCCGTTGAGAGCTCGGAGCAGGATTTCTGCCCGATGGAAGCCGCATTTCAAAGATTTGTGTCAGATCTTTCCAATGAAGAAAACGGCGACCACTTTCGCCCATTATTTGGCCTCTCACCCGCGAACTTGACACCCGCGAACTTTCTTGAATTCCTACCACTTCAGTGGTAGTTCGTCCGGAAGTGGTCAACCATGCGCGGGACAAGCACAGTTATCAATACGGCGTTCAGGAACCAGGTAGACAGGCGCAGGTAGCAGTATCCAAACGGCAAGTGTTGTCACAGGCAGTAGTATTTAACGGCAAGCGACGAGTGCAGTTGTCAGGCGGTGTTCAGTTATCAGTGCAAGCACAGTTATCAGTACGGCGTTCAGTAACCAGTTAGTCAGGCGCAGTTAGCAGTATCCAAACGGCAACTGCTGTTTGGCAGGGGTTGGCAGTAGTTGTCATCGTGCGGCGTTCAGCTATCAATCGGACAAGCGCAGTCAGCAGTATTAAACGGCAAGAGACGAGTTGAGTTGTCAGTGCGGTGTTGTCAGTACACGCACAGTTATCAGTACGGCGTTCAGTTACCAGTTAGACAGGCGCAGTTAGCAGTATCCAAACGGCAAGGGCTGTTTGGCAGTAGTTGTCAGTACGGCGTTCAGTTATCAATCGGACAAGCGCAGGCAAGCGACGCAGTTGTCAGAGCGTTCAGTTATCAGTGCAAGCACAGTTATCAGTACGACGTTCCCAGTTAGACAAGTGCAGTTAGCAGTATCCAACCGGCAAGTGCTGTTTGGCAGCAGTTGTCAGTTCAGTTACCATTCGGACAAGCGCTGTCAGCAGCATTAAACGGCAAGCGACGAGTTGAGCTGCTCAGTTATCAGTACAAGCACAGTTATCAGTACGGCGTTCAGTCACCAGTTAGACGGGCGCAGTTAGCAGTATCCAAACGGCAACTGCTGTTTGGCAGGGGTTAGCAGTCGTTGCCAGTCGTACGGCGTTCAGTTATCAATCGGACAAGCGCAGGCGGCAGCATGGAACGGCAAGCGACGAGTGCAGTTTGTCAGTGCGGGTGTTCAGTTATCAGTACAAGCACAGTTATCAGTACGGCTTTCAGTCACCAGTTAGACAGGCGCTATCAATCGGACAAGCGCAAGCGGCAGCATGAAACGGCAAGCGACGAGTGCAGTTTGCCAGTGCGGGTGTTCAGTCATCGGCGGGACGAGTGCCGTCGGCAGGGGTACCTGTTTGAATTCGACCCGCGCCGAACATTTGCAGTACCCCACTGAGGGAATTTGTGTACAGAGTAGGTGCGTAAGTGCAAGTACGAACAACACAGGTAGTGGGTTGTTTCTCTTGCGGTTGGTCTTTGTTTGTGCGCACTTCCTTCAAACCTGTTTCGTTCATCTTACGGGAGTGAGGATATAGTCCGCTGCCATCGATCTGTTTTTGTTCTTGACCAAATTGCATTTGTTAGACACAAAAACAACCCGCACCACGTGAAGTGCCGCAAGTGTCACGAACCCCAAGCACTACTCTACGAGAAAATACATAAAAACGCGGACAACAGACCGGTACGGGCTACAAGGCAACCCCTGCTCAACTTGTAGAACGTGGGAGGCCCAAGACTATACTCCACGAAGGAATGTACTTGGTGTCGGTCACAAGCAGTCCTGGACATGGCTAGCCATAACCCATGACGAAAGCGTGCACCAAATATACAACCCGTAACCATATAGCCCTTTCTTGCTCTAAGAGAACCCATTCATGAACGGTCACACGGAGACCCTAAAACCCCGGAATCTCAAGCGACCTTTAACTCTAAAAATTCCCCACGCAACGCCAGGTTCGTGTCGCCAGTATTCCCGCAGCGGCACGACGACGTCGTGACGAGCCCCTACAATTCGGTCCTTTCCCTGGCGAAGCTGGTGGAATTCGCCGACTGCGTCCTGCCCGTCGACAACCAGCAGCTCGCCGAGATCGCGGCGCAGAGCCAAGGCGGCACCGGGCTGAAAAGAACGGCCGCCGCCAGCCAGGCCGAGTCAGACACCTTGTACGGGATAGCAGACCCGAAGGCCATCCGCGTGAAGAAGCGGTCCGACCGGCGCGGCGGCGAGGCTTTCGACTCGATGAACTTCATCGTGGCGTCCATGCTGACGCATCTGACGGCTTCGATGCGTTTCCACGGGCCGCTGAACGTCGATTTGAACGAAATCACGACCAATCTCGTACCGTTCCCCCGCTTGCACTTCCTCCACACCGCGGTCGCCCCCATTGCGTTGTCGAAGCTCGAATACGCGTCCGGCACTAAGCACGTGAACGATCTGTTTCGAAGTGCGTTCGACCGTCGGTGCCAGCTGCTGACGTGTCCCGACTTCAAACCCACGTATTTCGCAAGCTGCATGCTGCTGCGCGGAGACGTGTCGTTGTCCGACGCGACTTCGAACATAGACCGTCTCCGGAAAACGCTGAACATCGCCTCTTGGAACCGCGAAGGCTTCAAGGTCGGGATGTGCGCCGTGCCCGCCGTCGAGCAGCCGGTGTCGCTACTCTCGGTGACCAACAACTCGGGGATCATCCAGTCGTTCAAGGACATCCAGAATTCGTTCCTGCGGCTGTACACTGTCGGCGCCCACCTGCACCACTACACGGAGTACCTGGAGAAGGAGGAGATTGACGCTGCGCACGGCACAGTGCAGGACCTCATCGAGTCATATAGCTCGGCAGCAAACCTGACCACTCCCTTCGACTGCGACGACGTTGCGAAGTCAGACAGGCTGCTTTTCTGAAACAAATGGCTTTCTCGGAAGCATTTTCTTCGACTCGGAGGTCATGCCCAACTTGCCCCACGAGGTACTAAACACGTGAACGATCTGTTCCGAAGCGCCTTCAATCGCCGGTGCCAGCTTCTGACCCGACGGCACGTGTCGGGCTGTGTGCCGTGGCTGCCATTGTCGCTGCTCTCGGTGACCAACAACTCGGGGATCATCCAGTCGTTCAAGGACATCCAGAATTCGTTTCTTCGACTCGGAGGTCATGCCCAACTTGCCCCACGAGGTACTAAACACGTGAACGATCTGTTCCGAAGCGCCTTCAATCGCCGGTGCCAGCTTCTGACACATGTCCCGACGGCACGTGTCGGGCTGTGTGCCGTGGCTGCCGTTGTCGCTGCTCTCGGTGACCAACAACTCGGGGATCACCCAGTCGTTCTAGCCTAGACTAGGACGTCCAGAATTTGTTCTTGCGGCTGCACACCGTCGACACCCACCTGCAGCATTGCACGGAGTACCTAGAGCAGGAGGAGATTGACGCTGCGTACAGCACAGTGCAGGGCCTCATAGGCATACAGCTCGGCAGCCCGCTGTTCTACGAAGAAAGGAGGATCTGACTCTCGATCCTCTAGGTCCATCCTCTATGACTCGACGTGCTGAATCTAAGTTTACTAAGGGAATTCCGCAAGCAGAGTTGGATCCCTAACTCACCATGAGCCCAGGTTTGGGTGGTGGTGGCGGTGGGTTGGACATCTTCTTTTTGACAAAGTTGCAGTCGTGCCCAATTCGCACCATCGGAGCTGACGATCTGCTCCGCCGTGCTCTCGATCGATGTTGTCAGCTTTTCCGGACGTGCTCCGACTCAAAATTCACGTATTTGGCAAGCTGCGTGCAGCTCTGAGTAACTCTGACAATCCTCCAGCAACTAGCGTTGGTACTCGTCGGTCAATTGTATTCACTTCGACCCCCGCGGTTTTGGCCACGGGGTTGAATTGAGTTGCATTCTTCGGACGTGTCTTAGCAGTGGTGTTCCCATTGTCATCGCTTATCCAACTGGGCCCGAATGGCGACCTTCCCCGCGTTGCGGCACGGTCCCATCGAGCGACCGTGCACACTCGAAACTAGACGTAGTGCCGGAATACGGTGCGGTGCATCGTGCCACTTAAGCCTGAGACGACTCTGCAAAGTCAGATGGAGTGCTGTTTCAATAGTGATGCATGAGGTTCTAACCTCACTGTGGCATACGCGACTTCAAACAGCTTTCTCAGTTTCATCTCTCGGAGGCCGTCACCAAACGCCAGAAATAGTAAGAGGTTGCATTAGTACTATCGTCCCTCGGGACTACTGACAGGCCTTCAACTACCCTGAGCAGCGCACTGTGCACGTGTTGCCATTAGCCGTGCTTGCACACGTGAACGGGGACCACCGCGAGGAGGTTGGCAACTCCGATTTAGATCCCCAGGAACGCCAGAAATACTTTTTGCTTTTTTCCACTTTTGCGCATTTCCGCAGGCAGTGCTTTTTGCCAAACGGTGACCACCAAAAGCCAGCCACCGAAAGCGGTTATACAAAAACAGAAGCCTTTTTCCTTGCATACTATGCAGGTGCCGTAGATCCCCGTCGACCGCCCTTGCTTGGTCCGACCCGTCCTGGCCACAAATCCCGCTGCTTTTGAAGACACAGGCAAACAAAGAACGGAAACAACGTTCAGATGCTACTTCCTTTATTCTTTTCTGTTGGTTTTTTCCTTCGTGCTGAGGGTCGTTACGGGCCAAGAGGGCCCATCTTTTTTGCGACAACCAATTTCTGCTTCCCTGGAGGCAGTATTTGTTACAGTCTAAAAAGAAGAAGCGCCACAATCAAAAGAACATCTTACAATGGGGAAGAAAGGGGGACACCGGCGCGCCGGCGGGAAGCGGAATGAGCCCCGGGGCGGCGGCGGGAACGCCGCGGCCAAGCGGTCGCTACCCGAGCTGCGGGAGAGCGTCGGGAAGCGGCAGGACGTGGGGCTGCCGCAGCTCGGCAAGTACAGCAAGAAGATGGAGAAGGTGCTGCAGAATCAGCGAGCGCGTGTTCTTCGACGAATTCCTGCTTCGCTTCGCCCTCGTTCTTGCTGCTGTTAACCGCGAGCATGAGCAGTGCCAGCTGCGACTTCATGTCCCCGGTCTCCATAGGAGCGTCCGCCCCGTCGTCGCCCTCCTGCACCTTCCGCTTCTTCCCGGGCCGCTCGGAGTCGAACTGCCAATGACACTGGCAAGAAAGAAGTGTTACACGAAACAATCAGAGAAGCCCCCAACAGACGTCAAGCAACAAGTACTCCGACAGATACTAGCCATGGAAAATAAAAACCCGGCCCGCCTTGACCGCCGACCGTAGACACAAAATACGGATCCTTAAACCTCGAAACAGTCTGAAGAGAAGAAAATCCACAAACAAAAGAACGGTACTTACACTCTTGACAAAGCAGGACACAATGGGGAAGAAAGGGGGACACGGGCGCGCCGGCGGGAAGCGGAATGAGCCCCGGGGCGGCGGCGGGAACGCCGCGGCCAAGCGGTCGCTGCCCGAGCTGCGGGAGAGCGTCGGGAAGCGGCAGGACGTGGGGCTGCCGCAGCTCGGAAAGAACAGCAAGAAGATGGAGAAGGTGCTGCAGAATCAGCACAAGCGGCAGTTCGACTCCGAGCGGCCCGGGAAGAAGCGGAAGGTGCAGGAGGGCGACGACGGGGCGGACGCTCCTATGGAGACCGGGGACATGAAGTCGCAGCTGGCGCTGCTCATGCTCGCGGTGATCAGCAGCAAGAACGAGGACGAAGCGAAGCAGGAATTCGTCGAAGAAAACGCGCTCGAGCTGGTGCTGCTCATGCTCGACCAATATGCCCAGATTCGGAAGAAAAGTAGAAGATGCAGCACGGAATTGTGTCCTCGTCTTCAAGACGGGAAAAGGAAAAAGGGCGACACACCGGCATCAATGCCACTGGCAAGAAAGAAGTGTTACACGAAACAATCAGAGAAGCCCCCAACAGACGTCAAGCAACAAGTACTCCGACAGATACTAGCCATGGAAAATAAAAACCCGGCCCGCCTTGACCGCCGACCGTAGACACAAAATACGGATCCTTAAACCTCGAAACAGTCTCAAGAGAAGAAAATCCACAATCAAAAGAACGGTACTTACACTCTTGACAAAGCAGGACACAATGGGGAAGAAAGGGGGACACGGGCGCGCCGGCGGGAAGCGGAATGAGCCCCGGGGCGGCGGCGGGAACGCCGCGGCCAAGCGGTCGCTGCCCGAGCTGCGGGAGAGCGTCGGGAAGCGGCAGGACGTGGGGCTGCCGCAGCTCGGCAAGTACAGCAAGAAGATGGAGAAGGTGCTGCAGAATCAGCACAAGCGGCAGTTCGACTCCGAGCGGCCCGGGAAGAAGCGGAAGGTGCAGGAGGGCGACGACGGGGCGGACGCTCCTATGGAGACCGGGGACATGAAGTCGCAGCTGGCGCTGCTCATGCTCGCGGCGAACAGCAGCAAGAACGAGTACGAAGCGAAGCAGGAATTCGTCGAAGAAAACGCACTCGAAATCGCCGCCGCCTCAAACCGATCTCGGGAGAACTCGAAACGCCGGTTCTGGAAAGAGTTCCAAAAGGTAGTCAAAGTCAGCGACGTGCTGCTGGAAGTGCTCGACGCCCGTGATCCCCTCGGCTGCCGCCTCTCCGACGTCGAAAAAACCATCGACTCGCAGTACGCCGGGAAGAAGCACTTCGTCCTCGTCCTCAACAAGGTCGACCTTGTGCCGAAGGAAAACGTGATCAAATGGCTCGATTACTTCAGGGTGGAGGGTATCCCGATCGTCGCGTTCTCCGCAGCAGGCGGAGGGAAGGCCGCGGCCCAGGAAACCAGCTCCTCGAAGGACCACACCGACCCGCACCACCGCTGCGTGCACCACCTGTTCGACGTGCTCAAAAAGTTCCAGAGAACCGAGGCGGGGGGCCGCAGGCACATCACCGTCGGAATCATAGGATTCCCGAACGTCGGCAAGTCTTCCGTCATCAACGCCTTGAAGCGAGAGCGAGTGGTCGGCGTCGGGAACACTCCGGGTTTCACGACGACAGCTCAGGAGGTTACTCTCCAAGGTCACGTCAAGGTGGTAGATTGTCCCGGTATGCGCTCCGCGTTCACGTTGTTCGGGACTGAGACCACTGCGGTCAAGAAGTCCGGGTTGGTCGCACTCGGACGTAATCGTTTGAGTTAGCTCTAATGCAAAGAATCTGTGGCGATAACCTGCCCTCGCAGACGTAATCGTTAGGGTTAGTCTTGCCGAGCTTGCTAAAGTCAAAGAGTGCACCTATGTGTGCACTCTCCTCGCACTCCGCCGACTCGGAAGACGCGATCTCTCGCTGAAGGCGCTCGCCACCTGCTTGCGCGCTGCAGGCTGAACGGCGCGCTCGGGGCTGTTGCCCAAAACGCTGGGCATCGTGTTGGCGTGCACGCCACCGGATTCTGGAACGCCCCACCGCTCGGACGCGCCAGACGCCGACTCCTCGCGGCGTTCCGACTATCGACGGTCGATCTCGCAGCTGGGACGCCTTGCCCTGCGACCGAAGCCGAGCGAAGTCTGCGCCGGCCCGGGGACGGCACCGACGCCTCGCGCTGCCCAGCGCTATACACGTTGTTGCCTGTTGTGGCCGGCACCTTTGTTTTGTTCTGTTGCCTACTACATCCCTTTCACTACCCGGCTCTACAACACCGAATATTTCAACCTCAAAACCCCGCTAATAACAGACCGGTACGGGCTACAAGGCAACCCCTGCTCAACTTGTAGAACGTGGGGGGCGCAAGACTACACTCCACGAACGAATGTACTTGGTGTCGGTCACAAACAGTCCCGGACATGGCTAGCCATAACCCATAACGACAGCGTGCACTAAATATACAACCCGTAACCACATAGCCCTTTCTTGCTCTAAGAGAACCCATTCATGAACGGTCACACGGAGACCCTAAAACCCCGGAATTTCAAGCGAACTTTAACTCTTAATAACAGGAGTCGTGATGTCCGAGTCTACCGACGCGGAGACAGTCCTGCGAAACGCGCTCAAAATCGAGCAAATCGCGGATCCAGTGCGCCCCGTTGAGCTCATTGTAGAGAGGTGCGGCTTGGAGCGGCTCCAGCTCATTTACTCGCTGCCGGCGTGCCGCGACTTCGACGACTTCGTGGGGCAGATCGCCCGCAAGAAGGGGAAGCTGCTCAGGGGAGCTCAGCCGAACGTCGACGAAGCTTGCAAGGCGGTGCTGAAGGACTGGAACGACGGGCGTATCCACTTTTACACGTCCCCGCCGGGCGACCGCGACTTCATTACCGACGACGCCAGACAAACGTGTGCCTTTTCATCGCGCGCCCTTGGATCTGACACGCTAAAACACGGGAAACCCGGGAAGAGAGTTACAGAAAATCCTGACTAACTCATGATCAGCGTGCTTCCAATGATACGATCTTCGACCGCACAAATTTGAAGAACGATTTTTTTTTTTTTACTGAGGTAGTAGGGGGGCCCACGTACCCCCTTTTTTTTGGGAGAAAAATTATAAGAGGTGGTTGCTCAAGCTTTTCGTGCAGCGGAAAACTTTGTTGCCTTTATACATGTTCCCGGATTTCCCGGATGTTGCCCCACATTTTTCCTCCCCAGATTGGCTGATTTTCGAGCCACCAGATGCACATCGTACTTTTCATGGATGGTTTACTGGGGAAATGCACTTAGCGTTTTTTTTGCCCAGATACGATTTTTGAGGTTTTCGCAATCATGGGTTTTGAGCTAAAAACCCACACCTTCCTCCCGAAAACATCATTTTTTCTAGGTGTAATGCCATATTTTGGACAGCTCGTGCATTTTGGCGACCTCTTTCACCATCCAAAAATCCACTTATGGTGGTGCCAGTCTATCTCAAGAGTTTGCAAATAATGCGGTGTGGAAGGTGGGATAGCTCAGGAAACTGCAAAACGCGCCACCTAGAGGGTGGGTTAGCTCGGGAAATTGTGATTAGCGCGGTGTAGAGGGTGGGATAGCTCAGGAATCGCAAAAATCGTCATCTGGAGGGTGGGATAGCTCAGGAAATCGCAAAAAACGCATCGGTAGAGGGTGGGATAGCTCAGGAAGTTGCAAATGACACCATCTAGAGGGTGGGATAGCTCGGGAAATCGCAAAAAACGCGTTGTAGAGGGTGGGATAGCTCAGGAAATCGCAAAAATCGTCACCTGGAGGGTGGGATAGCTCGGGAAATCGCAAAAATCGTCTACTGGAGGGTGAGATGGCTCAGGAAGTTGCAAAAAGCGCGTTGTATAGGGTGGGATAGCTCGGAAAAGTTCAAAAAGCGCGTCCTAGAGGGTGGTAGCTCGGTAGCTCAGGAAATTGCAAAAGGCACCATCTAGAGGGTGGGATAGCTCGGAAGATCGCAAACACGACTTTGCCGAAGAGCATGATACAGTGACAAAAGAAGAGTCTCTAATTAGTGCCCTCGAGTCCTTGTATCTGAGCCAGCTCTTGGAGTTAGCCAAAGTGTGTGAAGCAGCTCAGCCAACTCAACGTTCGAAGAAGGATGTCCTGGTCGAGTTGCTGAGTCCTCACTTTGGAGAGCTCGAAGAAGAAGTTCGAACCATGATGGCAAAGAACGAGCAGTCTCGGGGCGAAGCAAAAGAAAAGAAGAAGCGTGCCCGTGCCTCGCAGGGCCCGTCCTCCACCTTACCGAGGAGGAAGCGAACTACGCCGGGGAAGCCCCTCTGAAAACGTGCCCTGTTCTGTCCCTTGGCTTTTGGTGGTTTGCGAAAGAGCCGGCTCCGTCTTGCATGGCATGCTACTTATCGAGGCATCCGGAAAACGATGTGACACAGGAAACGGCTGGCTTGGTCTTCCTTGTACGGCATGGAAACCATTATTTAGCAAGCCGGCAAAAAGAAACAGCGGCAAAAAGGCCATTTTATTCCTCAAATAGCCAACTTCGTTTCGTTTCTCCGAAAATTTGGTCTAGCATCTCCCTCGAATGCGCGATTAGATCTACTTTCCTGTGAAGTTCCCTTTTTCCATGGTAATTGCCCAGGAGACACTGCGCCGAGCAGGAAGTTTTGGAGAAGATGTTCGATCCGAGGGCTGAACCACCTTTCTACCACTCTAACTACTCCACAGTCGTATTTTTTGGGGGGTTTTGCATGAAGCATCTCCCTCGAATGCGCGATTAGATCTACTTTCCTGTGAAATTCCCCTTTTTCCGTGGTAATTGCCCAGGGGACACTGTGCCGAGCTGGAAATTCTTTGAGAAGGTGTTCGATCCGAGGGCTGAACCTCCTTCCTACCACCCTAGCTACTCCACAGTAGTGTTTTTTGGGGGGTTTGCATGAGTTTTCCAGCTGAAACGCGGTAAAAAAGCCCTCATAATTTTTGTCCCAAATTGCCCCATTGTAGCTTGCCTTGCGTGGGCCCCCCTATGAGGTAGCATTGCATCATAGCAAAAACCGAGCGTAGCGAGCTTTTTGTGGGGTGGTTTTATTTGTCGCAAGTAGGAGAGAGTAGAAAGGGAAACTAGAGTTTTCGTTGACCGCACTACCCTGAGCCCAAATCCTGGACGTGGTTTCCGGTGGCAAATTTGGCAAATGATCATGATCAGAAGGTCCTACTTGGGCGGTTCAGTTTCCTCACACATTACATGTGGCTAAAAATACTCGAGGGACTGCCTTGTGCTGATTTCGAAGGGGAGAAACCAATACAACTACAAAGTGGGTCTTTTTTGTTGAACGCTTACACCCGCCACAAAATCCAGATTTACCTGTGTTTCGTGTGGGCTACAGCACATTTACCTCCTTTGATCTATCGCAAGTGGCAGTCTCCTCAAGCATTTTCTGCTTATACAAAAATACAACTACACGAAACGCAGGTTGACCGAAGCTGAGGCGGCGGGCGAAAGTAAGATTCTCGGCGCGCTGACTTCCACCGCAAACGACTTCGTTTGCTTGGTCGGAAAGAAGGCGGCGGTGGAGGCCACGTATCTGGTCGACGAAGATGCGGTGAGCAAGAAGCGAAAGCGGCCGGTCGACGCCGACTGCAGCAGCGTGCACGAAGGGTTTTCCGCGCCGTCTGCGGCGCCGGCGGCCGCCGGAGCCAGCAACCCGTTCAAGATGTTCCACGATGAGTCAGATCTGCTGGCGAAGCACGATGCGACGGGCGGAATGCTAGAGGAAGACACGGACAGCAACGCGGACGCTGCTGCGGACGGCGGCGGATCGGAGGAGACCAGCGACGACGACGAAGACAAGGCAGCCCGCCCCGAGACGCGGCTGAGGACGCTTCGGAAGAATAAAGCCCTGAAAAAGACAGGCGCCCGCAGGCGCATGGGCAAGGTGCTGAAAAAGAAGAAGCCGGCTCAATGAGAGACCCGCGCACCCCCGCATTGATGGGGCACACCTGCATGATCCGGGGACGCAGCGGGAGGAGTGTGCCGAGGGTCTTCACAGCCCAGTCGATGACGTGTCGCAAACGGCATTGTTTGGCCTCGTTTCGATACGAAAAACAACAGCGTCAATATGACAGTCTGTGTACTTTTTGTCGAAGACGTGTCGTCAACGGCATTGTTTGCGTCGGTGACAGTCTTCGACTTTTTCACAGCCGAAGACGTGTCGTAAATGGCGTTACCTCGTTTCGATACGTGATACACGAGCGTCGGTATGACTGTCGGTGAGCGTTGTGTTGAGTCTGGT
Source organism: Diplonema papillatum (assembly GCA_030068145.1). NCBI lineage: Eukaryota > Euglenozoa > Diplonemea > Diplonemida > Diplonemidae > Diplonema > Diplonema papillatum. The sequence goes on along the minus strand of JAPJBO010000487.1, from coordinate 140,307 downwards.
TGTCTGTACGGCCATCGGCCTTCAGCGGGCTAGGGTAACAGGCTTGCGCGCACCAGGTGAGCCGGTCCATCCCCTCTTGATAGACCGTGATAGACCGAAGAATACAGCACCGGGCAATTCGATGCAGCTCTAGGGACTAGGGATGGACCTGATAGACCGTGGTGGACCGTGATTCACTGTGATAAACAGCGGCAGGCACTTCGATGCAGTTTCAAGAGATAGGGACGGACCGGCTCACCAGGGCTCTTGGACCGGGCGGCCGGATAGGGCTGATCGTACCTGCGATCTCTCGTCGCTCTTCTTGCCTGGGGTCGTCTCGTTCGGCAAGAAGCACAAGATTGGCAAGTTCCGTGGCCTGGTGCGTGGGATGTGATCCTAGAGGTTTTTATAGGAAGAGGCGACTTGTGCAAACGCTGTATTACTTGTTGCGGGCAAGGCGACGTCACTGCTGAGGTGAAAGATGGCGTAACGCTCACTGAAGACCTTGGCCTCCTCCCGACGAGCGCCACATCTCCCATACCGTGTCGCAACCGTCAGATTCGTCCCATCTACGGTCAAGTTGATCGAATACAACGGCATCGTGAGAACCGCGAAGCTTCTTGCCGTGCGACGAGAAGACGGAATTCGTCAGCTGATACTGGAGACTGGGCAGGACGACGATGCTAGGAAGCGCTTCGTGCCTTGAAGTCTCCTCCGCTGGGTCAAAGGAGGTGTTCCCCTCACGAGCCCATCTGTACCCATCTCTGAGCCGCCAGGCTCGCTTCCCACAGACCCATTGGGGTTTAGGGCCCCTTTTGGACCACGCACTGCTTGCGCGCGCGGAACAGGAAATAGCTCAAATACCTCCAGAGGGCCAAATGGGAGGTCATCTTTTCAGAACATTGTGCACCTCTTGCAGCCATTGTGAAATTTGCGAAACAAAGATTGCGTTCCGTATCTTGGCGGCTGATAGACAAGCGTGTGCACCACCTCACCTCCCGCATGCATGTTTCGAGCCCTAGTTTATCTACCAAGGTCATCCTCCACCCTCGTTTCGCGGCTCGCTGCTGTTGAGTTTAAACGCTCGTTGCAGCGCCGGACCCCTTTTTTTGAATAGTGCTTTGGAAATACTCGAGGAGGCCGCCAGTTTGCAGAATCTCAAAAGGAAGAAACGTCTGGCAAGGAATTTGGACGCAATGTTGAGACGACGTACCTGCCATCCAGTTCCGCGCGACGTTGAACAACGCATAATAATAATTAGACGTTCGGTGGTACTCTGGATAGTGGGAAGGCTTGCCGACGTTGAACGACGCGTAATAATAATTAGACGTTCGGTGGTACTCTGGATAGTGGGAATGCTTGCCGACGTTGAACGACGCATAATAATAATTAGACGTTCGGTGGTACTCTGGATAGTGGGAAGGCTTGCCGACGTTGAACGACGCATAATAATAATTAGACGTTCGGTGGTACTCTGGATAGTGGGAATGCTTGCCGACGTTGAACGACGCATAATAATAGTTAGACGTTCGGTGGTACTCTGGATAGTGGGAAGGCTTGCCGACGTTGAACGACGCATAATAATAATTAGACGTTCGGTGGTACTCTGGATAGTGGGAATGCTTGCCGACGTTGAACGACGCATAATAATAGTTAGACGTTCGGTGGTACTCTGGATAGTGGGAATGCTTGCCGACGTTGAACGACGCATAATAATAGTTAGACGTTCGGTGGTACTCTGGATAGTGGGAAGGCTTGCCGACGTTGAACGACGCATAATAATAATTAGACGTTCGGTGGTACTCTGGATAGTGGGAAGGCTTGCCGACGTTGAACGACGCGTAATAATAATTAGACGTTCGGTGGTACTCTGGATAGTGGGAAGGCTTGCCCCGGAGTTTCAAGCGAACTTGAAGAATCAGGAAAAGACCCATTCCTCCCCCTTTCGCCAAACCAGATTCACACCGCAATCCTGTCTGCAGACACTCAGGTTCCGCGCTGATGATGGTCCGCCTTATGTGTCCGTGGCTTAAAGGACCGAAACACGGCGCAGACGGGACCAGTGCGGTGCTGAGCACAAACCCATTCCAAGCACGTTCTTGCAATCCCCCCCCGGCCCATGTTTCCTAGCCCTCGTACTCTCATCAAGGTCACTCCTGCGAAGTTTTCTTTCACTCATTCAACGAAACGTTCAGTCACAAAGAGCGACTTGATGCAAAGGCGCAGCGCAAACAGGCAGCCAAAAACAGGAGAACTGGCGGGGTGTTGGCTTCGGTGTGCTGCTGTGTGGTGGTGTGTGCATGCATACACATACGTGCTGCTGCTACGTACACCCACTAGCATGTACTGGTACATGCACTGTGCTGCTGTGTGGTGGTGTGTGCATGCATACACATACGTGCTGCTGCTACGTACACCCACTAGCATGTACTGCTACATGCACTGTGCTGCTGTGTGGTGGTGTGTGCATGCATACACATACGTGCTGCTGCTACGTACACCCACTAGCATGTACTGCTACATGCACTGTGCTGCTGTGTGGTGGTGTGTGCATGCATACACATACGTGCTGCTGCTACGTACACCCACTAGCATGTACTGCTACATGTACTGTGCTGCTGTGTCTATGGACAGGTCACCCATCCACTACGGCTGGTGAAGAGGTCCGGATATCTGCTGATATCAAGGTCTTCATCCGGTCCACCATCCACTAGGAGGTTGGTGTTGGTGTATACAACCACATACCAATACGTAGTACCACCACGTAGTACCACACGGCACTACAGGGTACTCTGTAGGTAGTATGTATACAGTGTGGTACTCATTTGTAGGCAGATGACTCCCGCTGACGCAACAAGACGACGATTTAGATTGATTTCTTGGGATTGCCAAAAGTTAGCCCATGACAATTTGTGATTCTCCCGGTCGACTCGATGATCATGGCCACCCAAGGCAGAAGCGCTGCTCCCGGGACTGTGAACAGCACGTGGATCAACACGATGCCGAACGGATCGTAGCCGCGCATAGTGTGGCACTCATTTGCAGGCAGATGATTCCCCGCTAAGGCAACAAGACGACGATTTAGATTGATTTCTTGGGATTGCCAAGAGTTAGCCCATGACAATTCGTGATTCTCCCCGTCGACTCGATGATCATGGCCACCCAAGGCAGAAGCAACTGCTCACGGGACTGTGAACAGCACGTGGATCAACACGATGCCGATCGGGAACGGGATCGTCGCCGCGAACGTCTGGACGGACGGAGCCAGCCGGCTGTCGCTGCTGCTCGCCTCGCAGGAGGCGTGGAACGAGGCGTCGCAGATGATCAAGGTGGGGCTGGTGAACGTCACGTTCCCGAACCCAGGCGTGCAGGCCGGGTTCCTGCAGACGATGGACGTCGGAGCAGCGACGGTGAACATCACGCTGGTGACGGGGGTCACCCTCAACGTCCCCTTCTGACAGACCGCGAGATAGACCGACGAATACAGAAGAAAAGCCAGGCACCGGGGTCTTCCTGACGAGCGCGCAACCCGGTGAACATAGCCACTCGGAGAGTAGCGTCGAAACTCCCTGGCCTTTTCACGCCGTAGCAGAACGACCACACCCTACCCAATCCCAAACACCCCCTAAACGCGCGGTTGACTTCACAAGGTTTCACAACAGAGTGACACATCACCCGAAACGAGCAGCACTCTCTCACTTTTCTCAACCCTTTCAACCCCCCTCCTTACTCCAGCCTCTGCGGTCAACCGGATCCACAAAAAACGCTCCGGGAGCACCGAAATATACCAGCGGCAGCAGGGCAATTCAACGCAGTTCCCGGACACAAAGGGGCAGACTGGCTCGAAGGGGGGTCACACACACAACAGAAATGATGCGAACGGCTGCGGTTTTCGCAGTGCTGGGGCTGGCGAGCGGGCTCTGCTCGACGTGGGACACGGACCCGGTGGCCTGCGTGCGCGCCTACAACGTGGTTTGGAAGCAGCTGCTTCCGGAGCTGAACAGCACGTGGATCAACACGATGCCGATCGGGAACGGGATCGTCGCCGCGAACGTCTGGACGGACGGGGCCAGCCGGCTGTCGCTGCTGCTCGCCTCGCAGGAGGCGTGGAACGAGGCGTCGCAGATGATCAAGGTGGGGCTGGTCAACATCACGTTCCCGAACCCAGGCGTGCAAGCCGGGTTCCTGCAGACGATGGACGTCGGGGCAGCGGCGGTGAACATCACGCTGGTGACGGGGGTCACCCTCAGCGTCTGGATCGACATTGACACAAACAACGTCATCGTCGATTACTCATCGCTGCCGGGTGGAGCCGTGCCGAAGATTATTGTCGAGAACCTGCGGCCTACGGTGACGGAAGGGTACACAGGGCAGTACGAGTGCCTTAACTACAGCATCTCAAAGGACACCGTCACGACGTACAACGACACCGCGGCGATGTTCTTCCACAGGAACGATCCGAAGCAGACGTACTTCGCGAACATGGTCGCTGGGATGAACCTCGGTGAGGCGACTTTTCACGCGTCTCCCGACAAACTCGCAAACCGCACCTCCGGAGGATTGGCTGTCGTGTTGCCGGCGGAGAATCGCGTCATCATCGCAGTCCACACCTCGCAGGCGAGCGTCGAAGAATACACGGCGGCTCTCGAGCGGCAGGTGGCAGTGAGCCCGCCGAAGGCGGCGCACGACAAGTGGTGGGCGAGTTTCTGGGACCGCTCGCACGTCGAAACCGCGAACGCCACGGTGAACAGCCAGTACGTCTTGCACCGGTACCTGCAGGCGTGTCAGGCGCGGAGCACGATCCCGATCAAGTTCAACGGGATGCTGTACACCGCGATCAAACCGCCCATGACTGACTACCGAGAGCGAGGAGGGCGCAACTGGTGGCAGAACGCGCGCCTCCCCTACTATAACATGCTCGCCAACGGCGACTTCGACCTCCTGAAGGGGTTCCTGCAGGGCTTCAACGACACGCTGCCCGTAGCCCGGGCCATCACGTCGCACTACTACAATTTCACGACCGGCGCGTTTTGGAACGAGTACAGCGACGCTCTCTTCGGGACGGCGCACGTGCTTAAATACGGCTGCGGGCGGGCCGGCGCAACGAACCCGCCGTACTGGTGGAGCGAGGGGAACTATAACAAGTACAACCAGCAGGGAAGCCTCGACCTGTCGCTGCTGATCCTGGATCACCACTCGCACACAGGGGACACGTCGTACCTGCACATCCCGGCGGAGGTGCTTGAGTTTTACAGGCAGGTGTTTCCGAACAACGACGCCGCGGGGAAGATGCACCTGTTTCCGACGCAAGGGTTGGAGACGTGGCAGTGCCCGGACTGGCCGGTGAACGCGTCGAACTGCGTGACGAACGACATGGCGACGGTCGCGGGGCTCACCGTCGTGACGAAGGGGTTGCTCGACATTTCGTACGGCACCCCGCAGCAGCGGGCGGCCTGGCAGCAGCTGCAGCAGCGGATTCCGCCGGTTCCGATGAAGAACGGGACTCTCCAGCCGTGCGAGGTGTGCCCGCCGACGACGGAGAACTTCGAAAACGTCGAGCTCTACGCCGTGCACCCATACAGAATGTACACAGTTGGGCGGAGCAAGGTGCCTGGGGTGCAGCTGGATCCGGCGATCAAGGCCTTCGACACGAAGTGGTTCCAGTCCGACCGGGGCTGGAACCAGAACCTCATGGACGCCGCCCTCCTCGGAAACGCGTCGGCGGCGAAGGCGTACCTTGTGGCCCGAGCAGGGTACCCTTCGGCAGATGGGTACCGCTTCCCGGCCTTCATGCCGCACTTGCAGGACTACCAGCCGAGCGCCGACCACCTTTCGGTCCTCATGAACGGCCTTAACTACATGGTCGTCCAAGAAGACGACACACCCGACCACCGTTTGGTGCTCACCCCCGCGTGGCCCTGCTCCTGGGAGCTCTCCTTCAAGCTCCACGGTCCGCTGAACACAGTCGTCACCGGCAGCTACCAAGCCGGCTTGCTCGAGTACACCGTCGACCCCCCTGAGCGGACGCCCTTCGTCTCTGCGATGCCGTGCCAAGACGCCTGACGTCGACCTTTTTTTACATAAGCGCTAGCTTGAAACGAAATGCTCGACGAAGCTGCCCAACAAAGAACAGAAGGGATTCCAAGTGCTGTAACTACCGAACCACGTGTTGAACGGACGTGAGGTGAGGTCATGCGGGTTTACCCCTACACGAGAGTGAGAAAACAACACACGTTAGTGTAAGCGAAGAACAAATCAGATTGTGTTTGTATTGTATTTGCCCCTTACCTTGGTCCCCCCCCCCGTGCATAAGATGGATAGCCAAACCCCCTTGATTAAGATGGATAACGGGCGAGAATGCCAATCCATCATGAACACGGGGGTGAGGTACCCCCGTGTGAGGCGACTGCGCTGTAGTCCACAGTGCCCCCGTGTTTACCCCCCTTGATTAAGATGGATCCCGCCAAAACCCGAATCATTCATCCGTCTTATGCACGGGGGGGTAGGTACCTCTATTTCCTCCCTTCCATTCGGAGTCGAAGCAGCTACGTCGAGTATTTCATCCCCTCTCCCCGCCCCGTACATGCATCCAACGCGCTTACGCGCTTGCTTTTCTTTTTACATAAGCGCCAGCTTGAAAGGAAATGCTCGACGATGCTGCCCGACAAAGAACAGAAGGGATCCCAAGTGCTGTAACTACCGAACCACGTGTTGAACGGACGTGAGGTCATGCGGGTCTACCCCTACACGACAAATCACACAAACACAACAGGTCAAAAAATCCTGAGTGAGAAAACAACACACGGTGGTGTAAGCGAAGAACAAATCAGATTGTGTTTGTATTGTATTTGCCCCTTACCTCTATATTTCCCCCCTTCCATTCGGAGTCGAAGCAGCTACGTCGAGTATTTTTGAGTGCAGGTTCCCTTGAGAGTCTGGGATTTTGAAGTCCCCTCCTCCATGCGACCTTCGTCAAAAAATGGGTCTTTTTTCTCTCCTTTCTTTTAGAAGAAAAGATTCCCCGGCAGAGCAAGGAGTTTGCTGGTGCTCTGGACATTAAGTGTTAGAGCATCGGCTCCAGTCCGCATTCAATGATCCGACATCCGAAAGACCCACCGCTCTGTTTGGTACACATGAACGATGCGGAGAAAATGAGCGAAGAGTATCGAAAAATCTTTGCACCTGCTTTGTAGGAAACTTGAGGAGGCTTGCCAGTTGCGAAGTCTCAACGTTTATGCCCGGAATTGAACCCAGATTTACTCGTGTTTCCGTATTTGTGAGAGCACAGCACATTCCCTGGTAACTCGGCGGCCACCTCGAGTGTTCCTACGAAAGCCAGTGAAAAAAGATGAGTGCGGTTGAGGCATGGCTTACGCTCCGTTTTCGGTCTCAGAGAAAATACGTGTGGTCCACATGTGGGCGCTTAAGGTTCGAGGGGAAAAAAAACCTTTCCCCTCATGTGCGACGGCAAAAAGAAATAGCGTCGCTAGGTAGCTACTGGACTTGGTGACACCTGCCTGTGCGGCCTTGACCACTAGCGTCCCTGCATGTGGACCAATAAATCACACGTGGAGCGTAAGCCCCGGGTTGAGGCGCAGCTCTTATCACAGGAGCTGTTCGCCAAGCATCCGCGTTCAGCGCCGAAACTCCCTCGCGTTTCAACGCCAGTAGCAGTAGAACTCCCCCCTTCTTTCACCGCTGCTTGATTAACGGCTTATCACGTGGGCGGCCCTGAGATTACCCCCTCAGGTGACACCACTTTATCTTTAGCCATACTTCAACTTTCTTACATGTCCGTATACTGATCCGAGCACCCCATTATTTCCCCTTTCTTTCTCTCCCCTCATCACGCCACCTCCAGCCCCAACGGTCAACCAGAGCCTCTAAACCATGCTTCAAAGCATCAACATCCGTCGTCGGGTGATGGAGGTTGGTGTCTCGCTCTCTTTCGCGTAGACAAGAGCAGGTTGATCACATTGTTTGTACTCTTGGTATTCCCCACCTCGAACTCCAACAGTCAACCGAAGACTCTTAACCACCGGTCCTCCAAACCTCAGCATATTCTAGCGATCAAGAGTCCCGGGGTCTGGAAATGGAGGTTGGTGACTCTCTCTTTTGCGTAAACAAGAGCAGGTTGAGCCAATATTTGTGCTCTTTGATACCCCCCACCTCGAGCTCCAACAGTCAACCGAAGACTCTTAACCACCGGTCCTCCAAACCTCAGCATATTCTAAAGATCAAAGACCCCTGTGATCTGATGGAGGCTGGTAGAAGCAGGGTAGCTTTTTTTGCAGACGTGCCCCGGTTTCTCTCTTTTTGCGTAAACAGAAGTAGGTGTCGTTAGTATTTGTGCTCTTGGTATTCCCCACCTCGAGCTCCAACAGTCAACCGAAGACCCTTAACCACCGGTCCTCCAAACCTCAGCATATTCTAGCGATCAAGAGTCCCGGGGTCTGGAAATGGAGGTTGGCGACTCTCTCTTTCGCGTAAACAAGAGCAGGTTGAGCCAATATTTGTGCTCTTTGATACCCCACCCCGTGCCCACGGTCAACCGGTGACTCTTAACCACCGATCCTTCACATTGTTTGTGCTCTTTGATATCCCCACGTCGAGCCCCAACGGTCAACCGAAGAATCTAAACTGCCAGTCCTTCAAACCTCAGCATATTCTAAAGATCAAAGACCCCTGTGATCTGATGGAGGTTGGTAGAAGCAGGGTAGCTTTTTTGCAGACGTGCCCCGGTATCTCTCTTTTTTGCGTAAACACTGTTAAAACAGTACTAACGACACCTACTTCTGTTAAAACAGAAGTAGGTGTCGTTAGCACAAATACTTCTTGGTATCCCCAATATCCAGCCTCTCGACGGTCAACCGGAGACTCTTACGAAGGCCGGCCCGGTTTTTTTTGAACCTCAAAAAAATCGGAAAATAAACGTTGCCAGCGTGTTATGTTGTACCTGGTGACCGAATTCTCTTCCTCTTTTCTTTTCACGCAATGCTCCCACCATGTTTACCTCTCGTAGGATCTCATGACAAGGACCCACTGATCATTTGATGAAGATGAATACCACTGTTATCTTCTACAAAAAAAGCGCCGCCACTTCCCTCGTCATCCATTGTACTTTACTCGTGGAGAAATTGTCGAAGTACGATTGGCCGTTCCCAACACGGCTTGTCAAGCACAATAGCAACGCGTATCTTATCGTGCGGAAAGCTGACCCTACTCAGTCACTCCCGCACTGAGAGAGAGCATCGGGTATCACTCCGATGCTGCGTGCACAATGCTTGGGAGCCGCTGATCCAGGCTGCTCGACGTCCGACGTTCTCCCTCCCTTCTAGTCGGGTTCTTATTTGTTTTGTATGAGCACCTGCTTTGTAGGAAAACTTGAGGAGGCTGCCAGTTGCGAAATCTCAAAGGAGGCAAGTGCATAGTGTGGTACTCATCAGCATGCCGACGACTCCCCACTATCGCAACAATATTCCAATCTCGAAGGAGATAAAATGTGCTGTACCCCCGCACGAAACACAGGTAACTCTGGATTTTAGTGGCGGGCGTAAGCGTTCAATGAAACAGACCCACCTTTTGCAGTTGCTTTGCTCTGGCCTCTGTCGAAATACGCGCAACACAGCTCCTCGTGTATTTTTTCCTGCGCAACTTCGCCTTGCTTCTGATCCTTCGACCCTTCGCCCCAACAAAGGGTAGGAGGGTCCATCAACGTTTACTTGTTCTATGTGGAGCTGCCCCCATCCCCGCTCAACAAACCAACTAACGTATCGCTCCAAGATGGTAAAAGAAAGAGTTGTCCTTATCAGCTGCCTTTTTCCACCTCTTTTGCCCTTGCAGTGTTCCGACAGACCAGAAATGAACCCCCTCCCAGTGTTGGAGCAACAACGGGAACGAGATAATCCAAGCTTGTCCCGTTCGTAGTATCGTAGCTTCGTTGCCGTTGCCCAGTCACAGTCATTGCCGTCGATGAGTGGTGTTCGGTGCTACACGCTTTGTTGAAGAGACTTTCAGAGTACCTTGTGGGGCCCCGCTAAGTCCACATGTACTCGATACGCAATGGCAGGTGACGACATCATGAAGTAAGCTGACCTGCGGATAAAGTGCATTTAAAATACCTCAATGTTCTACGCTTCAACACGCGTCAACACAACGAGGTATACTGAACGTGTTCAAGAAACGAGGAGTGAAGCGGAATCGTAGGAATCGTCCTCCTGAGTACCTTGGTTGTCATGAGGTTTCACATGTTGTAACATGACTGCGCGACGAGCTGCTGCAGACGCCGCTGATCCAAGGGACGGAGGAGGCGCTCAAGCGGAAGGCGACGCTCGTGTCGCTGCAGCGCACGCGGGAGAGCATGCGGCACCTCCGCCGGCCGCTGGCCCGCAAGCAGACGACCGAATCGCCGACTCTTGCTCCCATGTCGCCCTTCCTGCACCAGCAGATGACGCTCGGCCCCGAGGACATCGACTTATAGCGCGCGGAAGAGCGAGCCAATAGCAGGTCTGTGATGCTCCTAAATGTCCTAGGCTGCACGCGCACTACACTGACGCATTAAACGAGTTTGAGAGCCTTCCGGCTGCCTCATCTTGCGCAAACATGCGGTCATGCAATGCCTCATGATATATCCCAACAACATGTGAGATCACTCGTAGTTTCCATATAACAAGTGGGTCGCGTGCAGTCAGGGATAGGGCAGGTGAAGAAAACAACCTCAACGAGTACCGATCGCAAAGCCTGCCACGCTCACCGCTAAACAGGACCAGCCGAGGCTGGCATGCACACCTGACCAAAAGGAAGTCCCACAGAAGTAAGAAATAACCATGCCCAAAGCCGCCAAGATCTTGTCCGGGCGCGCGAAGTTTTACGGCATGAAAAGCGAGCCAAAGGCCTACAGCTGGGCCGATCTCGTGAAGGAAGGATCGACGTACTGGGACGGCGTGAGGAACTACCAAGCGCGCAACGTGATGAAAGACATGAAAATTGGGGACATCATCCTCTTCTACCACTCCGTGACGGACAAAGAGTTTGTCGGCGTCTGCCGAGTGGTCAAAGAGTTCTACCAGGATCCCACGACCGACGACACAAAGTGGGTGGCGGTGGACATCGAGCCGCTGAAGCCGCTCAAAAAGAAGATCAGCCTCGCTGACGTGAAGGCAGAGGCGAAGCTGGCAAGCATGGCCATGCTGAAACAAGTGAGATTGTCGGTTTTCCCTATGACTGAAGGCGAGGCGAAACACATCTTGAAGATGGCAAAAACTGAATTATGAGCAATAAATTCAGTTCGTCGTCCGAGAGGGTCTCCGCAGTACGCATGTCGTTCGCTCGCTAGATGCAAGTGATCCGAAGCTAACCGATTGCGGAAGCGTGCCTTTCCCACTGCTTCAGCTGCCGTTGCTGTGTATCGGTCATGTGCCACGGCTTGACCGAAGTTGACAAGGCGAAGTTGCTGTGTATCGGTCATGTGCCATGGCATGGCACGCCCGTAGATAGTATGAGCGATCCCGTGACAAAACGAGATCACGGGTCACTGCCGTTGCGCCGTTGCTGTGCAGCGCGTTGCTGTGGTCTTCTGTGCAATGACTTGTCCACAGTTCAAAAACTGAACGGTGGGCAAGATGCCATCTGATGCGCTTCTCCAGAAGCCGGGCCACCTCTGTTCACTGCATCGCAATACCTGCCGCTATCACATTGGCCGCAACGCCAGCGATGCAGATCATCGTCACCGATTCTTTGCATTCTAACCCAAACTGCCGCTGTCTATCACGGTGGATCCCGTTGGATCCCGTTGCACCACGGTTTAATCCTATCTCCTGGTGCATAGAGTGTACTGGTGCTGTCTTTAACATACGGTATAGCGCGGTACATCGCGGTCTGTCAGGGTGGGATGGAGTGGCTTGCTTCTGTATTCCTCGAGTCAAACGAACGGTGGGGTTCTGAATAAAACAGCACACAACGTTGAATTGGACGGATTGGGGCCTTGTCATTTTCCAGTTCCAACGGGAAGGATCTCTCTATCGGAGACTGTGCGCTGGCGACAGTTGAGAGGCACATGCTCTTTCATTTCTGGCGCCCGCCAGTGTTGTAAACGTTGAGCACACAACGTTGAAACGGACGGAGAGACCTCGCCTGTTCTTCTGTCCCAACAGGAGTTGCCCTTCGACAACGTTGGCGACAAATGCTTCCCTTTTTCTTGCGTCGCTGCGAATGACTTCAGAAGGGAGAAGACACACAGCTACACCCAACCTCGGGTGAGATGTACCGCTTGTGCAAGTCATTCTCCGGTGACAAGATGACAGTTCTCGGGGAATTTCAAGTGACAGACAATTCGTCCGACTTTCGAGGACTCAAAGCAAAGCTTCAAGTTTTTTGCGGGTGAAGCCAGTGCTCCCGCTAACCTCACTTATGGTGAGGAATTTCAACTTTTTTTTTTTTTTTTTTTGCGTTCCAGCAGGGCATTAGCTTGGTCTCCGGCCCATTTTCCAAATTTGGACCGATAACGGCTTTTTTGCGTTTTCACTGTTTTTCTGCAATTTTTGCACTGAGTTGGCTCGCCTGCCGGTGTCTCTGCCTCCTCTCCGGCCTCAACCTGCACCTGCCCTCCAGTCGCAGGTAAGCAACAGCAGGAGCTGCCGACCCGCATCCGCAGTATCTTGTCTCTGAGAAAAGTAGAAAGGAGTTGACCGGAACTGCCTGTGCCGTTCTTTCTCGGAGAGGAATGCCTCAAGAAAGGCTTTTACCTCGCTCTTTGGCAATCCATCAGTGTCGCTGTACTCGGCCACTAATAAGAGCGTCAACAGCTCCTGCAGTGAATCATCCCCCAGACTGCCACGCAGGCGGGTCTTCAACAGCTTCAGCATGGAGAAGAGCCGTTCAGGGCTTGCGTTCGCCAGTGGCATGAGCAGCGATATGCTCATGATGGTGGAAGTGCGGGGGTGGTGCGGTCGTTTAAAAAAGGGTGACTGCCCCGGAGTACGTCTTTCCATGCGGGTTGGCTTCGTAAAGCCTCTTCAGAGCCGCAAGCACACCCGGCAATTCACCCTCAGCTTCCTGCAGAATTGGGGGCTAAAAAAAAGCATTGGCCCTGTGGGCTGCCCATTTGCGTTCACCAGCGTTAGGATGGTGGAGAGATGCGTTGTTGCAACGTCGGGGTCACCACCTTCCCGAAGAACAGGTCCACTAGGATCAAACAGTGAGCTCATCGCAGTAAGAAGAGGGGCAATGCGCAGGCGGTTTTTAATGGCAGAGAGTAACGCATTGAGGTACGGCTCTGCGTGTTCTGTGTGGTAGGCCTCAATGAATCGTGCATCAATTGCTGTGAAGCCTTCCAGACCCTCATATGCAGCATTCACGACATCGGCGTCCTCGGCTGTGCCGGGATCGAGACCGAGTACCTCTGGAGCAAGCATGGGCCGAGTAGTGAACACTGGAAGATGTGAGTCCCCCAATGCAGTGCAAACCAAAGCTGCTGCCTGTAGTGTAGAGGAGAAGACGGGGGAAAGGCGCAAGGATGCGCTTGAGTAGGCGGAAGACTGCAGCTGCTCCAATGTCTGGCGCCGATGGGGCGGGTTCTTGTTGTCCTCATCAACCAATGAATCAAAGATTGTCATGGTGGAGATGAGGAGGGCGGTTGGCCAATTTTGCCAACCTCCACGTGTCATATGCCTTGCCTTTGCTTGGACTTTCACGTACTCCTTCAGCGTCTTTGTACCTCCTCCCAGGCTCGCCACGTCCTTCTTTGTCCACTTGGCATAGTCTTGCGAGTACAGCTTCCCCCACTCTGCATCCTCGCGAACAGCCTTCGGCTCGTCTGCTGGCTTTGGAGCAGGTTTGGGCTTCTTACTTGTGACAAAGCCTTGCAAGGTCGATTGACTTGTTTGACGCTTCATTTTTCGACTTTCTATGTGTTTTATCCCTGGCATTTTGTCTGGTAGATAGTTTGGGTCAGAATGCAAAGAATCTGTGGCGATAATCTGCATCGCCGGCGGTTATCTCTTCGCGCGTGATGTGTCATGCAGAGCTGTTGTTCTTTCCCCCGTGCCCGTCCAACTTGCATCCAAACTGGCCACTTCTACTGGTGCTGGGAAGCGGGATTCCCCCTGCGTGCACTCCTTCTGTAGCCTTTGCTGGTGCAGTGGTTGCCCCTCCAATTGCACATTGGCCACCGCTGCCGGCGCCTGGGGGACGATGCAGTCACGGTAGTGCCATTTTTTTTTTTTTTTTTTTTTTCCGGCGGCCTTTCCAAATTCTGACCGACGGTCCAAATGTGGATATAGAAGCTTATCCCCCTTTTTTCGAGCCTCTTTTTTTTTGAGGAATTCCTCGCACTTTTTCGTTAGCGGGAGCACTGGGTGAGACCCAGTCCTTGCAACTCAGGCCTCGTGTCAGCGCATGCAGCCCATGAAAGTCACTGCGTGTTCCGAACCGACACGAAACCACCCAGAAGAAAAGCCAGGCACCGGGATCTTCCTGACGAGCACGCAACCCGGTGAACTTAATCAAGAATCGAAGATTAGCGTCGAAACTTCCTGGCTTTTCACGCCGTAGCAGAACGACCACACCCTACCCAATCCCCCTAAACGCGTTAGGGGACCTCACAAGGTTTCACAACGGAGTGACACATCACCCGAAACGAACGGCACCCTCTCACTTTTCTCAATCCCCTCCATACCCAAGCCTCTAAGGTCACCCGGAGACTTTAAAACCCCGGGGTTTCAAGCGAACTTTCTCTCTAAAAACAACAACAACCCACCCACTAAACAGCGAGAAAAAAAGAAAAGAAAAGAAAAGAAAAAAAAAGACAGGGGGACCCCCCGGCAGAAACACAACCAGAAAGCAGATAAGAAAAAAAAAGAAAAAAAAAAAAAAAGAAGAAAAGAAAAGAAACAAAAACACAAGCAAAAAGGACAAGAAAAAAAAACCCAAAAAGAAAGGAAGGATCAGAAGCGAACGTCAGCCCGCCGACACTCTTCGCCCGACAACGGAAGGGTAAGGAGTGGTCGGACCCGTGCTTCTACCCCTCGGGCGCGAAACAACATGGCTGGAGCGCTGGTGCGAAGGTCCCAAGTGAACGTCGAGCATCCAAACAGCCCTCCCGGGAAGAAGAAATGGAAAGAGGTCAACTCCGGAGGCAAAATCCCGTTGGGCCGAATCGGTCACAGCATCTGCGACAACGGCGCCGGCAAGCTGTACCTGTGGGGGGGCGTCAATGAGACGTTGGAATCCGGAACTGGAAAGTACCTAGATGACTTCTTCGAGTATGCCCCTGTATTTCCTTGCTAGCACGAGTCGCTCAGTTTGGGAATGCTGAGCTAGTCGGCAGGTATCCCGCTGCTAAGGCTAAATATCTCCCGGAGGCCGATAGCGAACAAGTACAGTGATGGGAAGATGCAAAGAACGTTGAAAAGAGGGTTAAAAGCCCCTGAAACCGATGAGTGGTAAGAGTTGGAGATGCGTTCAAATCTTAATCGCGAGGAAGAAGAGGGTCCGCAGCGTTACAAGGCGGCGATCCCCCGCGAGACGAGCTCACCCGCCGGCCAGAGCGCCCACCAACTCCGGTGCCGCCACTCACTGTAGCAGAGCCGCAACCTGCAGCGCGCCTCCGGAGCGACTTACGCCCGCCGTAGCAGTGCGAAGAGAAGTGAGGAGACCGGAAACTCCCCGGAGAGATGGTCCCTGCACTCTAACTCGTCTCTCTCTCTCTCAATCATTGCTCCTTCACTGGGGTTTATGGTTGAGACGTCTGGACCAGACGAACTGTAACTCTGAAAAACGGGTGTTCGGGGGAGTACACAAATCTGAAGGGCAGGCACCTCGGCCCGGACCCGAAGCTCCGGTCCTCGAAAAGACATCACCTGTACAGGCTTACACCCCTGTCGCCTTCCGGAAGCATCGTATTTCGGGAAATGAAACTGAGCTCTAAATCGTATGAAGCTCACCCCCTCAAACACCCCCCTGCGCACAGGTACAACTTCCACAAGAAGCAATGGGCCGAGATTGACCTCAGAGGCAAGAAGCCGAAATCTAGAGCCTTCCACTCAGCCGTCTGCTACAAGGTGCGGATTTTCTCTGTTTTCCCCCTCGGGCCTCCGCCGAAATAAGCACAGGACGCCCCTCCAGTGTTGATGTCAAACTAAATAGCGCTACATACAAGAAGCCCGTACAGGCAGGGCTTACGCTCCGTTTTCGGTCTCAGAGAAAATACGTGTGGTCCACATGTGGGCGCTTAAGGTCCGAGGGGAAAAAAACCTTTCCCGTCACGTGCGACGGCAAAAAAAAAAAAATAGCGTCGCTAGGTAGCTACTGGACTTGGCGACACCTGGCTCTGCGGCCTTGACCACTAGTGGGCCTAGACTCCCCTGCATGTGGCCAATAAATCAAAATCCACACGTGGTACCTGTGGATCCACACGTGGGGGAACAAAATCCAAAAAGAATTAACGTGTGGAAATCCACACGTTCCACACGTGGAGCGTAAGCCCTGCGTACAGGTGCAGAGTGCATTTCTGCAGGTGATTTCCGTCCGGTACCTCTTTGAATCGCATCTGACAACAGGTGAATTAAATGCGGTTTTTGAGCGAAGGAACTTAGCCACTGGGCACCCCCCAGGGCTGGCACTATGCGGCCAGATTGTGGAGTCGTTGGCAGAATCTGGGGGTTTGGGGTCGACAGTGCCAGCACCGGCACCCCTTCCTCTTTTGGCATCCCATAAATCACCCTCCCGTAAAGGACCCTCCGAATCCACAAGTGCGCGCTGTGCGGATGGGGAAGAAGAGAAAAAGAAAAAGAAAAAAGGCCGCTCCTGGTCCAGGAACGTGACGGTCAACCACAGCTTGCAAAGCTTGAGTCGGAGACAGCGCCGCAACCCCGTCCGCTCTGCCCTGTGGCTGACCGTCTCGACGAACTTGTGCCAAGCCCCAAGGTGCGCCACGCCTTGATGCTTTAGTTTGGGAAATCGGTAGCCACTTGACCCGTCGGCCCGTGGCTCTGCAGTACTGCCGAACACGTGAAGCTTGGCTCCCGTGTAGCAGGCTTTCCCTGGTACCCTGCTCTGACAGCACAAAGGAAAACCCCCCTGCCCCGCCTCACAAGTCAAACGGCGACTTCAAATAACCGACCGCTTACTACAAAGAAACAGTCTAAAAAACGAAAAAAAAACCTGTCACACAGGGCAACGTCACGATCTTCGGGGGGTGCAACGGCAGAGGCCGGTTCGACGAGATCAGCAAGATTTCGACGAAGACGGGCGGGTGCATCGAGGCGCTGACGAAGGGCGAGAAGCCGCCGTCCCGATACTGCCACACGAGCGTGGAGTACAAGGGCAAGATGCTGGTGTTCGGCGGCAAGTGCGGCGGGCGCAATAGCAACAAGCGCCTCGCCGACATGTTCGAATACGACCTGAACACCGAAACGTGGACGGAGGTCGTGGCGGACGGGAAGCCGCCGTCCAGCAGGTCCGCGCACACGGCGGTGGTCTACGGGAAGAAGATGCTCGTGTTCGGGGGTCGAGACGCCAACGGGCACTGCTGCGAGGACTTCCACGAGTACCACTTGGAGGCCAAGTTCTGGCGGCAGCTGGACTACACGCACCCGCTGCTCCACCGCGCGCGGCACTCCGCGGTAGTGCACGCCGAGAACATCATCATCTTCGGCGGGTGGTCAGGCAAAAAGAAGCTCAACGACCTTTGCGTGTACAACTTGGATACGAACACCATCACGCTAGTCCACGACACCGACGAGGGCGACGCCAGCTTGCCGTGCAGGCGCGAGTGCCACACGACGGTCGTCGTCGACAACAAGCTGTTCCTCTTCGGCGGCCGGTTCCGCGGCGTTTTCATGAATGACTCCTTCGAATACCCGCTGCCTCGCCCGTCTCTCCAATTCCTGCTCCGCAACTGGTTCGTCGACAACAACATCCCGATACCAAGGTTTGTCCACACCAGCCGTTTTTAGGTAGTCTGGAACCGGTGCGACGGGGTCGTTCTTCGGAGGGGCCCACGCACTCAAAGTTCGTTTTGTACTCGCCACAGCGCACACAACACCGCGGTGAAAAAACACAGGGGGCTGGTCCCTCAAGGCTTCATACCCCACTTTGGGAGCCGTACACTCCCCTTTTTACCTCTTCTATTTTGCATCCCTTTCCTAGACAACATCTTCCTCGAAGAAGACTTGATGCTAGCATCAGCCATGCATGAGAGGCAGTGCTCTGCCTAAATATTAAGCCGTATTTCCCTTCGAGCCAGCAAAAACAAATTTAATTCCCTTCGAGCCAGCAAAAACAATTGCTTTCCCTTCTAGTCAGCAAAACAAATAGTTCCCTTATATGGTGTGATCCACCTCGGAGTTTTTCCGGGTTTGTGCCGGGTTTGTACCGGGGGGAGGGGTCCGAGTTTTTTATTTTTGTCTCCCCAGCACCCGCTGGCACTCTTGGTCGTGGGGATTTCAGGCTTTGCGGTGGATTTTGCCACGTTTCATGATCGTCTGGTGCTCGTGGGGGTTTGTCCCGCTCTTTGCGGTCCCTCGCACTTCTGTCATGTTCAGCCTACGGGCTTCTGTATCGTGTATATTCTGTCGGTTTGAGGCCCCTTCCGTAGCTTGGAAAACGGAAAGAGAAGCAAACATCTCCATCGAATCAGAACGAGGGACAGAAGTTCCCATGCTCAACCCGCTCGGCTGTGCCATCGGAACAGAAGTTGCAACAAGCGGATTCGGACGTTCCCCGCCCATCAAGTACAACCGGTTTACCCTCGCCTAGAAGGTGCTGTCGGATGGGGATGTGGAAGCCGCTTCTGCTGCACTTCTTCCATGAGAAGCCGGATGCTTGCGGGGGCCTCTAACGTGAGGCGTGAAACTTCTCCATGACGCCTCTCGTCCGCGACAGTACCGCACTCCTCAAGAACGCGGCCCATGGCGTCCCAGTAGCCGTCGTATTAGGACGACGAAAGCGCATCTTTTGACGAGCTTCGGAATGCAACCTCAATGAACTCCTCGGGGTGAAATCAGTTGTGAGGTGTTCAACCAGGTGGCTTTCGGTAGGTGTGCGCAGGGGGTTCGCATCTCCAGTCGCGAACATGTACATCGTCTTGAGGATGGTACGCGGAACACCAGATGACTTCCAGACCTCGACGAACTTCATCCTCATGGCCCGGGTATTCCCCGTCCCGATGCACGACTTGAACGCCTTGACGACATCCTTCTGTAGGCGGCGGTCGCTCGGTGGCAGCTTGAACACCAAGCTCTTGCCCCCCAGCGTTGTATTTGTGGACACCGAAGGGGAAGCTCGTCTTTACCCCTTGGATCTGCTTGAACCGAGCACGGCGATCGTCAGAGAGGCCGGGCACGGTGTCCAGTGAAAACGGCTCGAATTGCCTCGACGAATTTCCCTTCCAGCTCTCCCCAAGAAGAAGACCCCTCCGCTTTCACGACGGACTACTCCCAGTCGCAAACAGGGTTTCTGGATGGAACTCCCGCACTGCGTTGCTCAGTGCGCTGTTGGTTTTGCGCTTGCCGCGTGACGATACGGGAACACACCACATCTCTCACTTCCTGCAGGTTCGTGCAGTGGATGCTGAGAATACCTCAGCTCTGCGACCCACGGCAAGGCCAAAACATTTCTCAGCTACCTTCTTGTTCTTGCAGGTTCTGAAGGGGGACATTGACCTTCGCTGCTGAAGTCGATGTCGATGTTGCGGGTCCTCGCTCGCCTTCCGCTGCTTCCGGCAGACGAGCACCACGTTCTCACGCTTCGCCTGTCTCGGCGCTGACGCGGGGCCCTCCGGCTCCGCTTTCCTCTTCTTCGTCGTTGATTCTTCTCCTCGCCACGGCCGCCCGGTGGTGCCCTTTCCTGCAGCAGTGCCCGCGTCTTCTACTCCTGAGGTCGGCGTGTTTCTTGCAGCTGTCGCACGTCGGCATCTCATGGTCGAGACATCGGTGGTGATGGTTGCGACAGCATTCCGTTGTCGTCTTACATGTGGTGCTGCTCGGCACACATTTTCCGCTCACCCCACTTTTCGTGTCGGGGAATCCCTTCCGGTACGAGCCACGGGTCTCCTCCGACAACGGCCGACTTCTTGCCCTTCTTCTTCTCGTGGTGTCGTCGAAGGCCGTCCATCTCGCTGCACGCTCCGCCCTCTCTCTTCCGTACGTCGGGAAAAGGTCCATCCCCCACGCCTCGCCTTCAGCTGCGTCTCCAAGACTCCCATCGTCTCCTCGCCGCCGCGGAAAATTGGCCTCATCTCGTAGCCGGTTGGGCTCTGGGAATTGGAAGAAATAGGACTTCAGGCCCCGAGCAGTTGTTGGTACTCGTGGCCCGGGAAAAGCAGGAGGTTCGGGCCCGAGATCCCATCGAGGTGCCGCAGCACGATGCGGACAGAGGAGCGGCAACGAGTCCGCCCCTTGCCACATCAAAGCCTGGGCGGCGGCCGTCGGCCAAGCTCCCCAGGCAGTGATCTGGTCTGCCAGGTTCGACAGCACCGAGTCCAGAAAAATCTGAAAACTCGTTAACACCGTCCGGGTGGCAGCTGAGTGATGGCCGCCGCACCTAAGCTGTGCCATGTACTGCGCCATCTGCAGGGGGTCGTCGGTGTTCACCCCTGAGACCGATAAAGCTGTCCCCTTTGGCTCTGATCTTCACCCGTCGATGAAGATTCGGAGGACGAGAGCGTTGACGGGTTTGCGTTGACGACCAAAGTGAACTGGGTGCGGATGAGGTGCGGATGAGCAGGACAAGAAAGAAAGGTGCTGGGAAATACAAGCTCTGGGAGGCCTTTATCCTCGATATTCTGCCGCTCTCCCACAGACGAGTCGAGGAGTCGCCTCGCTCGCGGCTGGGAACGGATCTACCTGGAAAACAGTAGAAAGTGTGTTCTATGCCCGTCCCTGTCGAGCGCTCCGGGGCTGAGCCCCGGGCACCGACCAGCCCCGGGGCTCCCTGCTAGGCCCAAGTGTCGAGGCATGGGCGTCGGGCCCTACGGTGGCGGTGGTCGCCTGTTGCTGATGGGCGACAATGGGCCTATGGGGTGCCCCTAAACATCATGGCGTCCGTGCTGGCGGAGAACAAAGCGGCGGCGTGTGTCCTCGACGACCCGCTCAATGAAAGAGCGTGAGTAGGATGATGGCTGTCCTCAGGAGGAGTCGCCGGACCCACGGCGGGCGAAGCCGCCGGGCGTGAAGGAGTTCAGGACGTCCATGACCACGGCGCTGCTCCCCAGATTCTGGCGAGTTTCTGGCGCTGCTTAGAACCTCGAGTATGCGGGCGTCCAGGGCGCACAAGGTTCTTGACGTATGAGGCCATAAATTTGGTGCCTCCGCTCGCGCCCCGACTGCTTGGCACAGATCGGAGCGCGAGCGGCCAGGCGAGTCCTGGTCAAGACCGCGGCACTCCAACTTCGAAGCCATCTAAACTTTACACAGGTGCAGGTGTGACACCCGCAAAATGGACTGCACAGTTCACCCGGTGCTGGAGCACACCGTGTGATTGTGACCTCAGAAATCCCACCAAAAAGCCCTGTATGTGACACCCAACATACCTTTTCTCCAACCAGCGTTTCTGACCCCCGAAACGCAGAAGGACGTTTACCAGAAAAGAGAGAGACCGAGACCGGGTGATTTTCAACCCAAAAAGGCAGGAATCCTTGTGGCTTACCACAGGATGCGTTCAATGACCGCAACATTGCGGTCATTGACCGCAAGGGCAGTCATTGACCGCAAGGTATGCGGTCAATGACCGCATAACTTTCTCAGTTGACCGGTCAAAAACTGACCGGTCAAACATGCGGTCATGACCATGACCGGGATTTTTTTTGAGAAATGGGGGCGATCTTATACACGGGGGGGGAGGGGGCGATCTTAAACACGGGGGGTAGGTATAAGGGGATTAATATTATACCTGCTGGCTATAAGGTAAATTGCTCAAATATTAACCTAAGGTTTCCCCCCCTTTTTCCCAAATTAACCATCCCCACTCTCCCTTCAGTGTTTAAACAAACTATTCTCCCCCGCAGCGACGACAGTCTCCCGCCCACCGTGAAGGCATCTCTCGAGGACTACAAGAGACGATTCGTCGATGACGCACCTACAGCCATCTCGCCTCCGCCCATCGGCCTTCGTCGCGCGGGCAAGTTATCTTCCCAGACACACACACATGACTCCTATACATTATCCTATTGACCCCCATCCAGTGATCTCCCGGGCCGCGGCTGCCGCAGGTTGTCGAGCGCCCCGGGGCGTGATATCCTCAGAGCTGAGAGTACCCCCGTCGACTGTCAACAAAAAAAAAAAAAAAAAAACCACAAAGAAATCACTGCTTTTAGTGAAACGATCCTCGGGACAGATCGGAACATCTGTTTCTGATGTCATCAGCGGCCGCCAGAAGACTCAGTATCGATCAGGCCGCATAGCACTGGCTACTACGTATAAGGAGAAAAGAAAGAAATGAAGAAGACGCACATTAAACAAGGGGGGAGGTGACGGGATTATAAAACAAATGAAAGAAAAGAAGGTTGGCGCGTAGAGACAAATAGAAGCAGGTCGGCAGCCAAACCTAGAAAGAAAGCACAACAAAACCCCAACGACAACACAAAAAAAAAAAAAAAAACGAGAAGAGGGGTGATTGCAGCGCCCGATTGTCACCACCTCCAGAGAGCCGCGGGCCATGCGCTTCTTGGTTAAGGCGACAGGATGCGGGTCACTTGCATGTGGCAAGTGAACGACGAGTGAAGGCTCCTCGCCCATCTTATCTGCCGCTGGGCAGGCGTTTCTTTTCATTGTTATTCCGGTCCATCCTCCTGATAGATCGTGACCGCGATACCGTGACAGACGAAGACAGCAGCATTCAGTTCTATGCAGTTCCAAGAGATATAGAGGAGACGACCTGATAGACTGAGGTTTAACGTGATACCTAGGAGGAGATGGTACGTGGGTGCTGGGATACCACCAGCACACCAGTGGATGGTGGGTAGTGTGAACACACCCACGAGTATGGTGCAGGTGGTCCTGAGGACCTGCTACCTCAGCATCCCTGATGCCCAGGAGGTGGATGGACGTAGGTGCTGGATACCACGATAGGTGCTAGTGAATGGTGGGTTGTGTGTACACACCCACAAGCATGGTGCAGCGGTTCTAAGAACCAGCAGAGCACGTGCTAGCCATCCCCACCTGCACCCCTTGTGGGGTTGCTCTACAATGTATTTCGCAGGCTGAGACGTAGGCGGTGTGTTGCTAGGCGGCTGTGCGTCCCAAAAAATGCCCTGTCAGATGACGCGTGTCTCACCTGTCATCTGCGGTGTCACGGCGCTAAGATGATACAAGAAAAGGCAAAGGGAAACGGGAAACCAAAACAAGAAAACAGAAAACAACAAAAGGAAAAAAAAGAAAATAGGTATAGTGTCGCATAGAGGTCCCGTCCCCCCCCCTTTCTTTGATTTTCCCGTGCAGTAATAAACACAAACGGGGCTGGCGAGTATCGCGAGCTCCCGCACCCCCACGTCTGTTTTCCGCAGCCCTGGGCCCTTTTCCTAGCGAGACTCGGTCAAAATACAAAGTCTTCGCACCACCAACACTGTCGTGTCCACGCGGTCCCATACAGCAGTCCATTGCATATTCGGCCGGTACATGTGGCGGTGGGGTTTAGACAAGAAATATTCTGGCACCGTACGATGCTTTGCATGCGGGGTGTGCGACCCGCCAGAACCCGTATTCTGAGGCCGAATGGGGGCCCAAATTCCATCCAACAGTGCGGCTCGAGTCCAGTAGGCGGTGGTTGATGGAGCCAAACCGGACTGTATGTCATCGACATGCAATCGTCGATGGGTGCCCGCTTGTGGCACTTCCAGTGCTCTCGTGCTAAGGAGGAATACTGAAACTTGAAGCGGCATGATGTCGGCTGAACAGACTGTCCGGCCAAGGACAGCCTAAGACAGTGGGCAATGCGAGGACGAGCGCCACGGGAGCCTTGTTGAGCATAGCACGCCGCTTTTCTCTGGGTTAAGAGGTCCCTGTTGGAAGCGGTACGTCGCATACCCCGCACGGTAACGTACACTGCCAGATTCTTTTTGCCCAAACCACCCCCTCCCCCTTTTGGCATGGTCTCACGTGTAGTGAGGCGTCCGTACTTTTTGCATTACTGCTGGTATGTTGGACACATGCAGGTCGTGGTATCAACAGGGATAGTTCTCTCGTGCACCATTGGCACTGCCTGGCGCCCACCCCGGCGTATCATGATCTTTTTCTTGTCATGGGTCTGGTCATACTACAGGTTTTCTGGTACTGGGTCTAGTCTCAGTAGTCTCGGACGACTAGAGTCTTCTCTAGTCCCATGGCAATATTGCTAACAGGTTGTTGGAAGCCTAATAACCTAAGTCCGCAGTCGTACCGCCTGCCACTTTTTAATATGAGAGTGTTCAAGGCTTTTGCTTCGATATAGAAAGATGGGGTACTTCGCGGCTAACTCAACTGCCTTTCAGGGCGTTGTAGACATTGTGCCACGACGAGGCCATCTGCTGGCCACGCCACTGTTCGCGAAAGGACTCGTCTCTCAATCCTGCGCAGATTGGGGAAAACAAAAAATGGGTTCCGCGTGATCGTATTGTCGGCTCTTCGTGCATTGTCGGCTAGCCTGTGCACGTGTGAACGCGTGCGTGACGTGACGAGCGAGAACGGTTTGCGATCATCGTTGCCCTCCCCCCCCAAGAAACATTTTCCCCCGCGCGCGTGAGGCAACCCTAGAAAATATTCTGGGGGTTTCCCGCAGTTTCGTGCAATTGGCCACTGTTCCGGGCAGGCTCAGCATGCTCCTGTGCCTCTTTTTGCCGTGCTCGCAAGCTCCGAATGTGGCTGGGTTGTACCATCCTTTGCATTTCTTTCGTTGTTCTGGGTGGCGTCTTCACCAAATTTGTGGGCCAAGCCCACCGGGATCCTGCCCGTGGAAGAACCCTCGGAGATGCCCCAGGCGTCAGGGATTATCCTGCATTGGTTAAAAAATTATTTCTTCACCAAAAGAAAAAAAAAAAGAAATTCAAAACAAGCCGGTTAAAAAAGGTTTTTGTTAACCACAGGAGTTTCTGGTGAAAACTTTTTGTGCTTGCAAGGCTGGAGACACGGAGGCTGCAGGACTTGCAGGACCCACAGGTGGGGTCTACAGCAAGGTGCCGAAGCAGCAACACGCCTACGAAGGGTCGCATACCAGGATCACAGGCTAAAAAGCTCGCGTGGAAAAAAAGTCTTGCCGGCCATGTTGCAGGCTTTTTAACCATGATTTCCCCGAATTTCGGGGATTAGAATAACCCCTGGCAGGCGTACGAAAAAAACAGTGCCGAATAGTAAAATACACAGGGTACCTACGGGGGGGAGTCACGCCCTACATTCCCCCCCTCCCCCTTCCCAATCACACCCCCCTCTCCGCCACGTTTTCCCAAAGATTTCTCGAAGAAGCCCTAGCACCATCACGACAAACCTCGCCTCGTTTAGCTTTCCTCTTTTTACAAGTATTTTTGGGGGGCCCTACATGGGCCACAGGTTTGAGGCCTTTCGCCGAAAAAGTATGGCTGGCCCCAGTGCTGGCCCCTTCACTTGGTCGAGCGTAGGTGCAGGCAGTCTTTGGCCCACAGTCTGCCTCTCGTGAATGGCGCACCCTGGAAACTAACACTACGACCAACTACAAAATCCTCCCCCCCCTTCCCCCTAAGAACAGCCGCCTGACAAACCAGTCTCACACCGCTGTCCTGTCTGCAGACGTTCAGGCTCCGCGCTGATGTGCCGCCTTATGTGTCCGTGGCTTAACAGACCGAAACACGGCGCAGACGGGACCAGTGCGGTGTTGAGCGCATATCCATTCCAAGCACGTTCTTGCAACTCCCCCCCCCCCCTCTTCTCTTGTCTAAAACTTCCTTTCGACCTCTTCGTTTCTTGTTTTTGATTTTCAGCCCCCCCCTCTCACCGTGACGTCCTATCCCCCCCCATTTCTCCATTGTTTGGTTAAAAATCAAAGAAAAAAATAGCAAACTACCGCTTCCGTATACGGGCAGCGGAGTATTCGTCTTCGTCCGTGTTTATCCTTACAGTTTCTTTTTCGCTTGTGATTAACAGATTGGGGGGGTGAGGGGTGGCCGGGGGGGGGAAGGAAAAAAAGCGGGGGGTGGCGGCGAATCAGACAAAAAAAAGCAAGTTTCACTAAAAAAAAAAAAAAAAAAAAAAAGGCTCTTACTGGTGTGATCGGTATAGCCATGGGGTACTACGGGGGAACTACGGGGAACTGGCCTTGGGGTGTCCTTTTTTTTTGGTATAAGCACCTGCTTTGTAGGAAATGCTTGAGGAGACTGCCAGTTGCGATAGATCAAAGGAGGTAAATGTGCTGTAGCCCACACGAAACACAGGTAACCCTGGGTTTAGTGGCGGGCGTAAGCGTTCAACAAAAATGCCGAAGCAACTCGACAGGTCGGGCGCGGTGAGTTGGGTGAAGAGGGTGGTCGGGACTGATGTCCCGTCCCTTTTTTCCTTCACCGCGAACAACCGCCGTCTCTCGACGGTGTTGAAGGTCGCCCGCGAGGTCGAGGGCACCGCGGAAGCCGGGCTGAGGCGCCTCCTGGGCGCCTTGGGCTACACCGACGAGGAGGCCCCCCCGGAGGGCGTCGCCCAGTGGGTACTGGCGTGGCTCGCAGTCGCGTCGGCGCCTTCCGCCACCGAGGGCGAGTTCGCAGACCTGTTGCGCTCGTCCCCGAAGGCCGCGCCCCCGCCACAGACGCCGGGGCACATGCCGCTCCCCGCCACCCCCACCGACTCTACCGCGGCCCTATCTCCGCCGGCGGCGCGCCGCGTTTCGTTCGCTGAGAGCGACGACCCGGGTGATGGCGACCTCAGGGACTGCGGCTCCACCGAGGGCAGCCGGGGCGGCGACTCAGACCGCATGGACCGCCTGCAGCGGCAGGTCGAGCGCCTCACCGAATTGGTGATGGCGGCTCTCCCGACGCGCGACTCGCCGCGGCCTGAGCCTGTCCCCGCGGCGACGACTCACCCCGCACGCGACGCGCCTCCTGGTTGCCCCGCGCCTCCGCCGGTAGCGATGCCCGTTGGGTCCTTCCCCGCCGCCGCGGCCACGCCGCTGGACTCCTGTCCCTGCCCAGCGCCCCGTCAGGGGCCGCTCGCAGGCCAGCTCCCGCCACCTCCGCCTCTTATCGACGTCTCTCGGTTACCCCGGGCTGTCCTGCTGCCGGGCTCCTCCTGCGGCCTCTTGCGGGCCATCGAGGACGCCGCGCCGCCAGTGTACCGACACCATCCGTACGCTGAGCTCTACCAGCCCCGCGCCGAGCCCCCCCAGCCCTACGCTGGGTCTTCACAACCCCTTCCGGATTTTCCGGAGGGCCCGCCTTCGCTGGGGGAGGGCGGGTCGGTCCAAGGCTCCCCCACGCTCCTCTCCCCCGGGCCAGAGCTCCTCGACCCCCAGCTCTGGGTCGGCCTCAGCCCCATCGAGAAGTCGCTGGCCCTGGTGCACATCCGCGACTTTTTCGCCGACATCCTCGATGCCATCCCGAGCGTCGCCAACGACGCCCAACATCTCACCAACCACGTCACCACCATCATGCGACTGATGGACGACACCACCGACCCAGACGCCCTCGTCCAGCTGGGAAGGGACACCATCCACCGGATGATGGTCCTGAAGACGGCTCTGAAAGCCGGGTGGTCTCTTGCAGGCAGCCTCCAGCACCGGCATCAGCACGAGGCCGGGTTTCCTCCGTTTCTACGGAGCGTCTTCCAGGCTCTACAGAAAGCCGAGGAGCAGCCCGCCTCGAAGCCGCCCAGGAAGCGCAGCCCGAGGCCCCGCACCCGACACTCGGGCGAAGCTCTTCCCCCCGACGCTCCCCAGGCCCCTCAGCGGACGAACGCAACCAGGAGCAAGGCCAAGCAGTAGACGCCGTGAACCGCTTCCCTCCTCCGGTCTCGGGGCGATGCGGACGTCCCCTCCTCTCGGAGCCCCCTCTCTCACCCGGCGAACGGAACCGTCTTGTCCGGACTGCGAACGCGTACGTGGCGGATGCACTGGCGCTGTCCACACGACGCGGGATCCACTCCGTGTACCGGCGCTTTCTGGAGTTCCGACGTCACTGGGATGCAGAGGCAGATTCGCAGCTCGATGTCCCGACGGCGCTGGTCTTGTTCGTGAGCCGGCGCGATGAAGCCGTCGAAGCAGGTACCGGTGACGAAGGACGAGCTGCATCTTGCCGTTGCCCTGGAAGCGGACCCCAGGGTGCGTGTTGCGCTGGCTTTGGCCTGGCAGGGTGCCGCCCGCGTGGACGACGTGCTGACGAGAAAGGCAGAGCACGTCACCGAAAGTGCTGGTTTCTGGGCGGTGAACTGGGTGGGCTCGAAGTCGGATCCTTTCCGTCTCGGCCAGGTGACAGGAGTGATTCTTCCTCCAGCCCAGGAGCAGGAGCTCCGGACGCTGTTGTCGCAAACACCTCCGGGACGCCTCCTGTTCCCGGACCTCCCTTTCCGACGAGTTGTGACCGCGCTGAAGCGCGCGAACATTTCACTCTCCGGCCATTCTCTCCGGCGGGGCGCCCTGTTTCATCTCCTGAGAAGCGGGATCGACCTGAAGGTGATCCAAAGTGTGTCGCGCCATACGACGCTGAGTGCGCTAATGCGATACCTTCCGGAGGCCGAGGTTCCGCTCGTCCGGAACACCGCGAGGGCGTCGGCGTCCCTTCTCTAACCCTTCGTCTTGAACCCCCTTTCCCGTTTAAGCCGCCCAAGAAGTTCCCCGACCCGTTGGCTACGTTCTACCAGGGGCCGGGAGAGGGTCCCGAAGAAGACTTGCCCCCCTCGATGTTCACTCCCTTTGTTGGTGTTGCTTACGGGGGTGAACTCCTCATCAACAACCTCACGGCCGTCCCTACGCAACGCAGAATCGGCGAGGCTCTCGCGCCCATCTCGTCATCGTTCATGAACCTTGAGAGGTTGACGGCGCTGGACAGCCGGGGGCTGCTGCGCGGTGTGCTGGACGTGGTCCGTTCGTGGGAATCCTTCCGGTCCGCCCTGCTCCCGGGGGCGGAGGAAGCGCTGATGGCATCGGCGATCACACGAACGACGTCGAGGCGCATGCTACGCCACTTCCCGGATCTGGTGAGATATGGCGTGGCAGAGGTCGCATCGGG
Source organism: Diplonema papillatum (assembly GCA_030068145.1). Classification (NCBI taxonomy): domain Eukaryota; phylum Euglenozoa; class Diplonemea; order Diplonemida; family Diplonemidae; genus Diplonema; species Diplonema papillatum. The sequence continues at coordinate 111,179 of JAPJBO010000487.1, read as the reverse complement.
CGGGTTGAGGGTCGTCCTCCCCGCCTTCACTGTCGACAAGAAGAGCGGTGGGCAGAGGTTCGTGTGTGACGGTCGCAAGCTCAACGCGATCATGGCGCGCCCGCCTCCAATGCTGCTCCCTTCGGTTCACGAGGTGATCGACCGCGTGTTGGCCTCATCGGTGGTGTTTCTCGCGGACGCCCGGAGCTATTTTTATCAGTTCCGGCTCGACGCAGACATCCGACCGTATTTTGGCATGCACCTGGCAGGGCCGCGGGGCCGTTTTGTACAGGCACAACTCGCCGCAATGTGCATGGGGTGGAGCTGGGCTCCGGCGATAGCTCAGAGGGCCTCCCGGGTGCTCCTACCGGAGGCTGACGGTCTACCCTGGGTGGACAACTTTGTCGTCGTGGGAAGCTCGTTGCGGGAGGCAACTTCGCGGTTCGACTCTTTCGTGCAACGCTGCAGGGACGTTAACTGCGAGCTCAACGAAGACGACGAGCAGTTTGGAGCCCCCCTCAGGGAGTTCGACCTCCTAGGACTCCATTTCGAACTCTCCCGGTTCGACCGCCCCGCCCGGTATAGGATGGCAGAATCGTGGGTGTCGAAATTGCTTGGTTCCCCCGAGCTCGCCATGGTTCGGCTTGGAGGAGTATCCCCTCGCCAGTTCTACCGGGTGTTCGGATCTTTGGTCTGGTTCGCGTACACGACACGTTTCCGACTGGCCTACGCCCGATGTTCCTTGTCGTTCCTGCAGAGGCTGGCCTCGACTCTGGCATCGGATCCAGCTGCCTGGGATGTGACGAGGGCTGTGCCGCCCTCGACGGTGCGTGAGGTCGAGCATCTTGTTTCCCTTGTGGAAGAGAATCGCTGGGTCAGTCGGTCAGAATCCTTTCCCTCATCGGTCACTCTCTGGACAGACGCCTCGTCCAAATGGTGGGCTGCGGTCCTCGAAGGGGAATCTGAGCGCGTGTCACAGGGCCCCTTTGTGGAGTTGAGTCACACCCACATCTTTTTGAAGGAACTCTTTGCAGTCCTTCGGGGCATCGAGATGACCGCCAGTTTCCATTCGAACGTCCGCGTAAGGCTCATGGTAGACAACCTCCCGGCGGTCCATTGTCTCAACAAGGGACACTCAAAGAATTTTGCGGCCAATGTCCTTTTGACGAGGATATTCGACGCCGCACGGGCTGCCGGCCTTGTCATCAGTGCCGAGTGGGTTCCGACCGATGCGCAAAGGGCCGACCCCTACACCCGCGGGGTGCTGGCCCTGGTGAGCGACACGCCAGAGAGTGTCTGGTCGCCTCATGCAGAGGATCTAGCTCCGCCCTCAGATTTGGTGTGCCACTGCGTGGTCCCTGGGGGTCCTGATGCGTAAGCGTTCAACAAAAAAGACCCACTTTGTAGTTGTATTGTTTTCTCCCCCTCTAGCCTCCTTCGAAATGAGCACAAGGCAGTCCCTCGAGTATTTTGGTATAAGCACCTGCTTTGTAGGAAATGCTTGAGGAGACTGCCAGTTGCGATAGATCAAAGGAGGTAAATGTGCTGTAGCCCACACGAAACACAGGTAACCCTGGGTTTAGTGGCGGGCGTAAGCGTTCAACAAACTACTTGAGGGGCATAGGTCTCATGTTTCCCTCAGACTGCGGGGGCTTTGGAGTTAGTTAAAGGGTTTGGGGCTTTTTGGGGGTGTTGGTGGACAGGGGCGCCAGGGGTCTTCAAACCGGCGCGTTTAAATTTAGGGAAAACGACAAAGTGGATTCTATATAACTGGATTACGACAAAGTGGATTATAATCCACTTTGTCGCCAATCCACTTTGTCGCCTAATCCACTTTGTCGCCCCGTATGACGGACCTAAGCTCACTTTTGATGGTTTCATTGAACTCAAACAGCTCAAAATAGTCACTTTCCCTGTGGGAACTTTTTGTGAAAGGGTCCCCCTATATAATTCATGCCGGTTGTCAGAAGCGACAAAGTGGATTATCAAAAGCGACAAAGTGGATTATTACTGGATTATAATCCACTAATAATCCACTTTGTCGCGACAAAGTGGATTATAATCCAATTTGTCTCGACAAAGTGGATTATGAATCCACTTTGTCGTAATCCAGTTATATAGAATCCGTTTTGTCGTTGACCCTAAATTTAACAGAGAAGCATTGCATAATAAAGCTAGACAGCTTTATGAAATGCTTCTCTGTGTTCTAACATCTGCTGCTGTAGCCTAAACGAAACGCGACCCCAATACGATGCAATCGCCTTACAGGTGACTTTTGCATCCGGAATCTCAAGCGAGCTCGAACTCTAAATAAAGCGCAAATCATCTCTCTCGTAAAATGATCGTTTCCATTGAACTGGCTACAAAAGAAATTACCCAAATAAAGGCACGAAATAAAATTCAAAAGCGTAAAATGCAATTCTGTATCGGCGTTACGTTTCACTGCTTTACGAAATATCTCCAAGTCCGCACGACGGAAGAGCGTGAGGAGAACGACAACAGCGAGACCGAAGAAAGCGACACCATCGACCTGAAGGAAGAAGACATGAAGTACAACGCCGACTTTATGACTAACGGCTCGCTGCAAACGTTCCACGAGTCCACAATACGGCCGCACCTGCTGGAATGCGGAAACCAGCTTGCAGAAAAGAAAGACGCTCCTTTCCTTAGGGGGGCTACCGGTGTCGCACGTCGCTGGTTTTATAAGGAGCGCGACGACGAGACGGAAGTGCTCAACGACGCGGGACTACAAAAGGTCGTCGAAAAGAAGTTGAACCTCCATATAGTGGTCCGTTTGGAGCTGAAAAAGCACTCGGCAAAGCACGTCCGAAAGCACCTGCTAACACACGACGCGGAAGTGCACGACAACTCATACACATCGCGGGCGGACAGTAGCTCGATGATTACGAACAAGTTGGAGGAGGCGCTGTGTGACAGGTTCGGCAAGGTGGGGCTGAAGTTCGGACCCTCTTGGGTGCTTTGTATTTGTGGCACAAAGGTCAGCAACCCGCCGGACAGGCTTTCTGACGGGACGTCGTTTGTACGACACGGTTGTCGATGCCCGAAGTTCTGTCAAAGAACGCGAAAGCAGACCTAAAAGCTTTCAGAGAAAAAGAAGCTGCTAAAAATAAGAAGAAGGTGGCGGCCAGGAAGGATCTCACAAGGGGCATGTCCGAACAAGAAAAGGCCAACGCCAAAAAGATGTTTGAAATGGTTGGCTTCAAGCGAAAGGCAGACGAGGAAGCAGAGGTCGAGAACCCACGCAAAGAGGCAAAAATCTAGCTTTCTGGTGATAGCCTCCATCGTAAAGGCATTTCTTGGCCATGAAATATACATTCCATGTTTCACCTTTCACCGATGATATCGTCAGATCTCGCACGCGCGCTTCCATGATGGCGAGCGCGTGCGCTCGGGGCTTTTCCTTCAGCACCTCGAACTTCCGCTTGCGGCTCAGCTTCGCGAAACGCGTGTCGGTCTGTCCTGCCCTGTATTCCATCTGGGTCTTAAGGATCTCGATAATCTCGGGACCGGTCGGGTATTCCGTCGATGTTGCCATCGTGTCACGGGTGGGTGGGCGGGGAACTTTTTGTACGTGAGTACAAGTCTTCTTTTCGAAGGTGTTCCTGAGCGGTCGTAGAGGTTGACTAATCGATAATAAAAGAATCTTCATTTTCTTTTCACTTGCTGTAACAGTTAGTGTGGGAAAATGAAGACCTCCTTTATTATCGGGGTCAACTCCACACCTTTGGCGCGTGAGCTGGTCTGGACCGGATGAATCGGGCGTTACGCGCGCTCCGATATTGAGTAGTCCAGGGACGACAGAGTTTTGAATTCCCCACGCAGTTCTCTGTCTACCTGTTCCCATCGCAGTACGAGGACGAGGAACTTATCCGGCGTAGAACGAAAGGGCGGATTGGTTACGACGAGGACGAGTTAGGGTTTCAGACAGGTATTCGAGTCGATTATCCTTCGGATGCGACCCTAGAAAGCACGTTATGCGATGCGTCGCGGGGGATGGGTTTTATGTGGAAACGTTGGAAAGGAACGTTCTTACGGGTCTTGCATTCTTGTGGTGAACAATACACTCTCGAAGTCCGCCATGTATCGGAATCCGAGTTCTTCCAGACGCGGGATGCGGCCGCGTTGTCGTGATGGAAGGTCTGCCAGATTGTGGGCGGTTTCGACCCTCTCTAACCAAACTTCAAGGGAACCCGATGCGACTGCCTCGAACCAGAAACTTCGTACCATTTGATCGCAAAGCTGGTTGTCCGAGTAACCTTTAACTGCTGTTGCCTGTGTACACACGTTATCGATGAAATAGTACTGCGGGATGTTGCAGAATTCATCCTCTAACGCGGCGGCCGGGAACAGGACGTCGTGCTTGTCATTCAGCAGGCACTGGACAGATAATACAACTTCCGTTTCATACAACTGTATGTTGTCCTGATCGCTTTGTGTAACTACGTAACGTTCGTGGTCCGCAGTTTTCACCGCGGAATGCGTGCTTCCGTAGTACCGATACTCTTTGTAGAGAAGGCAGAATCCAAGGTAGCCCAGCGTCGCATCAGTGTAGATGATGATGGGTGACCTTGGCGAAGACACGATCCTGAAATTGATACGGCGATGGAATCTGGAAAAGGATAACGCTTTCAGCCACCACACCAGTGCTTCCCGCAGTCGCTTCCCGAGCTTCACGACGTTCATTCTGGAATATTGCCGCGATCGAATCGGGTGGATATATGCTCGCCCTATCGATCCCGTCAGATTCAATTGCACAAAACTGAGTTGCCCGACGAGCTTGCCAGCATGTTGCGGTGTCAGCGCGTCTTCGTTTAGAAACTCCTCGATTGTTCGCCTCAGCTTCGCAGATCTTTCCCGTGTGATTGCTAGCGTAATCATCCCGGGCTCGGCGACGTCGACGTGCACCCCCAGGTACGTCGCACATTGTCCCACCCGCTTCTTTCTGTCTTGAAAGATGAGGCCAATTATCGTCGTGAAGAACGTTTGGAAGTCGGCTGACATCTGATCGATATCATCCTCCCTTCCCAGCATGCTGAAATCATCGAAGTAGCCAGAGGCCGGTATACCCATGATCCTGCGCGCGCATGCTGTAACAAACTTAGACAGACAGTTGTAATCCAGTACAGCCGATTCCGTTCCGAAGCACAACACATTACTCAGATACAATTGTAGTTGGTGTGTCTTCGGATGGATTGATACGATCACCGCATACTTGCGCTGTGCTTTATCCGCAATCAGCGACTTGTAGGCGTCGGATTGATCAAGCACCGCTTGTGATTGGTGCACTACGCCTTGTTGATACAAGACAACAGCTGTGGCTACCAAATTATCGATACCCAAAAGGGTTATCGGAGAGTGGATCCGAGTAACCTTATTCGTCGCACGACCATTGTCGCATCCTCGGTGCTTGTCGCCTTGCACCACGATGAATCGCCTAATGGGAATAAATTGTTCGACGGGAAGAGTCTCGGTCGTAAAGGGTCCTTCTAGCCATCCTTTCTCGACTTCGAGCTTCAGCTGATGGGCTATTTCGTCCAAGTTACCGTCCCGCAAGCTCTGACGTCTGAGGGACTCAAGAAGCGGTTGCTGTTTATCTTTCAGCGCCCTCTTGGTCGATATAAATACTTTCTTCGCACTCCTGTTGTCCGGCCTGATGTCGAATACACCTTCCTCACACAGATCATCCACTACCGGGAATCCGAACCCCAATCTGTGGATGAATTCATTCTTCACACCCGGTGTTGCGGCGCCCATCAGTTCTAGAATCTCTTCGACAACCGGTATATTTATCCGACTCGCAATGGCGTATGCCGGATGGTGTACGTCGTAGAAAGACTCGAAGCATTCCGTATCATCTCTGCTTGTTTTCGCTCTATCGTCCCAGTATAGAATGCGACTCGCTCTAAAATTCTTGTTGACCTCCGTCGAATTACTGGCGTACGCGCGGACGCATTCGAGCAGATCAGGCTCCAGATCCGACTCGGTCAATGTGTACGACTTTATCTGTGTCGTCATCGCTAGATGTTCCTCCATCGTCTCGGCACGGAAGGAGTAGAAAATGCCCTTCTGCTTCTGTAGAGGTCTGTGTTCGGCAATGGTTCGAAACGGTGAGCTTTCTTTCGGAGTCGTTGTTGGTTTGCACCTCAGCCACAGTTTGTGAGTCAGATCTTGAGGTGGTGGGGAGGAAGTGTAAAGGGCAGGATGGAAAAGGATGGATGCATGTGGGTTGTTTTGACGGTCGGTGGGAATGAGTCAGTTCTTCGTCTGAGGTCTTGTGTCATACGACTGACGCTTACCCTTGTTCACCGGCTTGCCTGCTGCGCCTTTTCCTGAGGCTTTCCCGTACGGCTCGTATCTGCAAGATTGTTCCGAGGTTGTCACCAGGCGGCTCCTTGGCTTGGCGAGCTTCGCTTGCTCGCGTTCAATTTCCGTCTTCTCTTTGAACCTTTTTACGACTTCGCTGTCAACCTTGGTCAACGATGCCAGCGTCTCCGATGCTGATATGTCGCGGGAGCTCTCAGTCGCTTGTTTCATGGCAAACTCCTCGTACTTGAAGCCTGCTTGGTATGAGCCTTTTGAGCTCGTGTGCGAAGCAACTAGTGGTAGTAGGCCGACGACCATGATCATCAAACGCAGTGCGTCCTTCGGCTGCACCACCTCGCACACCAGCAAAGCGACGGCGTGGCGGATCCTCATCAGCACGTGTGTCGTACTCGGCATGACATCTTTGTCGACCTTTGAGGAGATGTCCAACAAGATGTTTTTATGGGCGGTTTCGACCGCCGAGCCGAGTTGGTCTTTCGCCTCTTGAAGAACGATCTCATCGACTCTTGTCGCCATCGGGGAGAAGGCTATGCTGTGTGCGTCGGCCTTAGCCGGAAATAGTGGCGTCTTCTTCGGCGAAAAGTCCAGTGGAACACGAACACCGGCCTCCGTTTGCACCAGTATGGCCTTCACAAGGGCTGTATCAGGCTTCAGGATCGAAGGGATCTCGGTGAGATTGAGATCAATAAGCCGTCTTTCGATGTTTATCATTCTTTTCGGTTCGCTTCTCGTCTTGCCTGGCGTTTCCGGTACTCGAGTTGGTGACTGTATCTTCAGCCCGACTGCGCGGATATACCCCACGATCGCCTTGGACATACCCCCTTTCACCAGTTCAGCGACTGGCACGTCAATCTGTGCCATGCTTTCTATATCCGGCATCTTCCATTCCTCGAGTGCCGCAGCTACCTCTTTTACCTCCGCTATGGAGGGTGCAGCAACCTGACCATTGCTTGCGGCACACATCTCGAGAGATATAATCGCCAAAGAGGCCCTCTTCATCGGGTCTGTCTCCGCCTCGGCGGCTCTTACGAATGTATCGAACAATTCGGATGCGTGCCTGGAAACGCCGGCCTCGACTGCTTCAGGTAAAGCGGACTTTGCCACAGCTGCTGCACGAATGTCATTCTTGTTTGCAATGACGAACGATACACTGTCCATTCTGGCAGACGTCGATTCCTTTTGAGGAGTGGTAGGTTGTTAGCCTGATGGTTTTCTCCGTGTTTCGTGCGGGAAAGAACGGTTGGACCGACTAGGGAACCTACGGCGTTCGCTGGCTGCCCGTAGGGATTTAAGCGTCACTTCCGACCCATGAAGGGAACTTACGGCGTTCGCTGGCTGCCCGTAGGGACTTACGCGCCACTTCGGACCCATGAAGGAGCTTACGACGTTCGCTGGCTGCCCGTAGGGGCGCGCCACTTTCGACCCATGAAGGGAACTTACGGCGTTCGCTGGCTGCCCGTAGGGACTTACGCGCCACTTCCGACCCATGAAGGGAACTTACGGCGTTCGCTGGCTGCCCGTTGGGACTTACGCGCCACTTCCTACCCATGAAGGAGCATACGGCGTTCGCTGGCTGCCCGTAGGGGTGCGCCACTTTCGACCCATGAAGGGAACTTACGGTGTTCGCTGGCTGCCCGTAGGGACTTACGCGCCACTTCCGACCCATGAAGGGTGCTTACGGCGTTCGCCGACTGCCCGTAGGGACTTACGCGCTACTTCCGCCCACGAAGGGAACGTACGACGTTCTCTGGCTGCCCGTAGGGACTTACGCACCACCTACCCATGAGGGGGATTTACGGTGTTCTCTGGCTGCCCGTAGGGACTTACACACCACCTACCCATGAGGGGGATTTACGGTGTTCTCTGGCTGCCCGTAGGGACTTACACACCACCTACCCATGAGGGGGATTTACGGTGTTCTCTGGCTGCCCGTAGGGACTTACGCACCACCTACCCATGAGGGGGATTTACGGTGCTCTCTGGCTGCCCGTAGGGACTTACGCACCATTTCCGACCCATGAGGGGGATTTACGGAGTTCTCTGGCTGCCCGTAGGGACTTACGCACCACCTACCCATGAGGGGGATTTACGGTGTTCTCTGGCTGCCCGTAGGGACTTACGCACCACCTCCGACCCATGAGGGGGATTTACGGAGTTCTTTGGCTGCCCGTAGGGACTTACGCATCACTTCCTACCCATGAGGGGGAATTACGGAGTTTCATGTCTGCCTGCAGCGCCTCAAGAACAACTTCCAGTCCACGTTACAGTACTTCTGGAAGTATCCGCTGTTCGCTTCTCCTCATACCATTAAACAATTGCTACTCTCCAACGGCTAAAATGAATACAAGACAAGGGCGGACGATCTTGAGCTGTCTCTCTTCCTCCTCAAAACAGTGTTGTTGATTAGCCTCAACAACCAGGAACTTTTTGTACGTGAGTACAAGTCTTCTTTTCGAAGGTGTTCCTGAGCGGTCGTAGAGGTTGACTAATCGATAATAAAAGAATCTTCATTTTCTTTTCACTTGCTGTAACAGTTAGTGGGGGAAAATGAAGACCTCCTTCTTTTTTTGTGTGTTCCCGACGATCAATTATAGTTTTTTGTTGTCTCAATTCTCTTTTGTTCTGGATGTCCATTGGAAGCGACGGCCTGTCTATCCGGCGGCAACTCGGGTATTCGACTAGCTGACGAAGAGAAATTAACGTTTGTAATGTCGGTGTGTTCAAAACCAATGCAGGGGTTTGTTGCAGGAAAAGGAACGAGAGCGAGTCAGGAAAGCCTGGAACAACGGGGAGATGAAGATTGACGTTACTTTCGTGAAGCCGTGTGGAATGCGCCATGAAGGTTTTCTCGTCGAGAATGCTGACTGGAACGCTATCGTAGGACTTGCGAAGTCGGTTGGCTACGCGCTTGCTGGGACATATGTGCGCCTCGCTACCGGCCCCCCTTCAACAGTTTGTCTGGCCGACTGTCCTGTTGTTCTCAAGGAGGACTTGTGGAAGCTCAGTTGCGGCCATTGCGTGCTTGTACCAGTCCTCGACAAGAATCGCGCTGTGGTGACGGACGGCGGAGGCCTGGCCGACGGAGAACTGCGAGGTATCGTAGACAGCCTGATGGCGGAAGATGTCAAGATCCGACGCATACCCCGGGTACTCCTCATTATCCAGCGAGTAAAAGTGAGTCGTTTCAGGGTTGAGCGAGCATGGCAGAGCAACCTGGTTGCGCGTGATATCTCGTTTTTGTGTGCCATCGAAGACAAGGATGTCGCCTTGCAGCACGATAGCACACCTGTTAACGAGAATTGGCATGCAATCCACTTGACAGCAACTTGGATGCAAGGAACATCACAAAGGCACCATTTCCTGAAGGCGTGCCTTTCAACCGTGCACGATGGCAGCATGGTGGAAGACGCAGTGACAGAAATCTGTTGCTACTTCTCGTCTCTCACGCAAGAACTTCGAGGGCTTGGCGTTCTCGGCCCTGATGCCTTTTTCGAGCAAGACCGCTTCTGCTGTATGTTTACGGACCGCGGAGCAGGTGTGGGGGGCCTCAAACAACCCCGGGTATACGAACCAGTGCACAGGTTGCATCGGACGATGAGCAGGGTTGTGACCGAGCTCAAGATTGGGAAGGAGATGACGTTCCTGTGTGCAGCAGCGAACGACGTGGCATCTTCACCTGCATTTGCTGTATGGCTGCGGGAACAGGGCGGCCCGGAGTTGAAAGGTGTGTTGTGGCAGAGGGCGACGACAGGGAGATTCGGAACGTCCTGGGCAGCCGCGTGGTCTCTATCATGCACCGTTGGTCAGAAGACCCTATTGGGATGGTACTTGGACTTCCTCGGCAGCTTTGATGAAACGACAGAGTATTCGAAAAAAAAGAAGAATATCGTCATGTACCTGACTCCTCGTGGTACCCAGGAGCGCTTCCGTCGAATAGGTTTAGCATTTGAGATCATTGCATATCCGGCGTTGAGGCGAATCTGGCAGTACGCTGGGGAAGAAGTACTCGACGACGACTTTACTGCCGGCTTTGCCAGCGATTTGATGGCTACCCTGGGTCTCTATTTCACAAAAATTCGAACTGGAAAGGACATTTTCGGGAATCCGCTGTGGATGGAAAAAGCGAGACGAGGTGTGACATTTCCTACGAAGGCCCCGGAAGTAAAGTTTGTGTGCCAGCGGAACTCCGTTCAGCAGTTCATTCGGCGTATGAAAGCCCACTTAGACGCGGCTGGCTCTATTGCGAGCTATTACGGAGGTCCCGGCGTGCAGATGCCAACCATTAAACCCATAGACGAGGCAACAGATTCAGCTTTCCTGTCTTCTGTTGCCCACAGGTTTGCCTGCGGCATTGTTGCAGAGCTGACCATGTACAGCAAGGCAACAGCGGATACCCCAAGACCCGTAAAGCTAGGACCGAGTCTCATAGAGGGCACCGTTGGATCCATGAAACGTCACCTGCAACAGCAGACAAACACGCGCATCCGCGATGAATGCATCAGGGCAAAGCTATCGAGCACCAACGCTCACCTGAGCATTCACCAGCCCTACCCAAAGACAATTCAGCAATATGCTGCGCAAAGGATAGAAACTATCCAGGCGAGGAAAGACCGATGCGGTTTGCTGAAGTTGACCCACTACAAGGCGAAGCAAGTTTCTCATGACGACAGGAAAAAGTGGCAGGCAGAACGCAATGACTTCATCAAAAGGATTCCTTGGCGATTCGATGCAGACAGTCATTGGCGAAAGGATGCGCTTGTGCAGCAAGCTGAACGGCGAGGTATCAAGTCCTGCCAAAACTGGAGCAAAGACAAGCTTGTGTCTGCATGTCAGGAAGCTGATGAGAAGTTGCTTCTTGACGAGCTAAAACAGCACGCCCTTGCCCGAAGCATGCGATTCCGGGCTAATGTTGTTGCTGGCAAGTTGCTCCATGACCTGGAACAGAAGGATGCAAAAACCGAAGAACCCGAGGCTTTGCCGCGTCCGAGGTCTCCCTCCCGGCAGCGAAAGAAGCAACCCCAAGAAGACGAGCCCCCCCTGAAAAAGGTGCGCTTCGAGACAGCTAATAGCGAGGATAGTGAAAGCAGCGAGGAGATGTAGCGCAGAAACGTCACAGGTTTGCAGACTGGGTTATTTCATCAAGATGTTGGAACCGTTTGACCGTCGAGATCCCACAAATTTCGCTTTCCAATTTCCGGAGGACGTGTGCCGTCTTGTTTTTTGGTCGTTTTATTTTGTTTTTACGCAGTGTCTTCTTCTTCATCCTCTTGGCTTTCCGACCTTCGTGGGCCAAATATCATCAGAATTGTCCACATTGTGTGACAGAAAGGTGCAAAGTCGCTAGGAAGTGCTCGCCAAGATCAAGAATCACAGCCCTGAAGTACTCAGCAAAAACTGAAAAAGCAAAAAAAAAAAACGACACCCCCCCCCCTGGTTGAACTACGGGGGAACTACGGGGAACTGGCCCACCGACCACACCACTTACGCTCCTTACATTGCATTCCGACGGATTCCGTCGCACTCACGCGGAAGGTAGAAATACTCCTACACGGACGCACAAGGGATCTCTCGGGGTGTTACTCCGCGTGATTCCGTGTAGGTCAGCCGGGGGTCCGCGAGGATGTTTTCGACTGAAAACCACCCAGCATTTGGTAGTATTATCTTTAGTTTTCTCGCAGGAAAAGTAAAGGAAAAGAAAATACTAAAACAATGGACAATGGCCGAAACCACCAATGGCCAACAACCAAGGTACCCACCGATCCTCTTACCTCGTGTAACCACCACTCTTACGACAGAGCACAAAGGATATCTTCCCTCAACGGGTCACCCGGAGACTTTAAAACCCCGGAGTTTCAAGCGAACTTTCACTCTAAAACATACTGAGTATCTTACGTTGTAACACATCCACGCGGACTCCACTCCAGGCAGAATCCGCCTGGGGTCCGTTTGACAGCTGCCCGATTGTTTTGTTTGTGCGCACTTCCTTCAAACCTGTTTTGTGCATCTAACGGGAGTGAGGATAGTACGCTGCCGTCGATCGGGTTTTGTTCTTGACAAATTGCATTTGTTAGGCACAAAAACTACACTACAGCAGATACATTAAACGCGCACTAACATACGATACCTTAAAGGAACCTTTACGACAATGGTCACCCGGAGACTATAAATCCCCGGATCCCTACGTCCGCGCGGATTCTGTCGGAATGCATTGTATGACGCTCTTTCTTCTTTTCGCGAGTATGCAAATACTGCAGGGAATAGTTGGCCGCACCCCTTGAGGTTTGCATTGTGTACTCCAGCACCGGTTGGGGGAGGTAACTGTGCGGTCAAAAGTGTCGCGGATGTGGGTACACCCGCAAATCTAGTGTGCTACACCGCAAATCCGCAAATCCAGTGTGCACACCGCAAATCCAGTGTGCCACACCGCAAATCCGCAAATCCAGTGTGCCACACCCGCAAATCCAGTGTGCCACACCCGCAAATCCAGTGTGCCACACCCGCCGCCGCCACACCCGCAAATCCAGTGTGGAACCAGTGGCACCCGCCAGAACAGGTGATCGCACATTGCACTGGATTTGCGGGTGTGCCGCGCCGCAAAGTAGACCGCACAGCTTATCTTGTGCGTGCGTACTTATCAAAATTTGCGGGAGTCGGGACACGGAGGACCGACCCCCACTTCTCTTTTTCGAGTACTAACAATGTTGCGGGTTGCCCTTCAATGTATTGTTCAGGCTAAGAAGACGTAGGCAGCGTGTTTTGGTGGTCGCACTACCCATATTTCAAGCACGTTCTTGCAACCCCCCCCCCCCTAGCCCAGTGCTGGCTGCAAACGGCTGCAAACGCGTTTGCACCGATTCTGCAAACGGCAAACATTTGCAGTGCAAACGTTGCAAACGTCATTACCGTTTTACAGGGTTTGAGTCTTGGCGGTGTTCCTGTTGTTGTAGTTCAGCCGCACGAGGGAATCTGCTATTTTTACCCCCATGCTGCTTCGCTTGTTGTCCTTCACTGCGTCATACACCGACCAGCCTGGGCTGGCCAATAATCTTTTTTTTTGGCTACCGCCTGCAATGGCAGCCACTTGGTTCCAAATGCGTGCCACCAGATCTCCCCGAGCCACTTGTTTGCTGCTTTCAAAGCTAGTCCCTCTGGTACGGTGAGGCAGTCAGAGTGCTCAGCCAATGCACAGAGCTGGTCGTGTCGTCCGGAAAGAAGCGAGGACCTTCGCAATCCCTCTGTCGCGTTGGTGTAGATCTCCGTATGCCACTGCGGGCTGAGAGCGGCGGGCTTCGTGGAGGGGACACCGGCAATAAATCCTCCACAGCAGAAGTCCGACTAGGGGTCCCACAGAAACAAAGTCTTTTCCTTTGCGGTTTGTCTACATCCCACTGTCCACTGCTGCCACACGTTACGACAGCATACATGTCACTCGCCCACGTCTATATCGCTCGCACGTGTCTATCCATTGCTAGCCTTGCACTGCACCGTTGCCGTTTGCAAACGTTTGCAAACGGCATCTGCCAGATCTGCAAACGCAAACGCAAACGTTTGCGCAAACGTTTGCACGTTTGCAGCCAGCACTGCCCTAGCCTCCGTCGAAATACGCACTGGGCAGGCCCTCCCAGTTATTATTTGCGAGAACAAGGGTCCCAAGGAAATCCTGCAACTCGGAAGTTACCGTTCACGTGTTTGGCGGTGCTGCAGAGCCACGGGCCCGCAGGTCAAGCGGCCTACCGACTTCCCAAACCGAAGCATCAAGGTGTGACCCTTGCGAATTCGAGTCCGCAGAGCAGAGACAGCCAACCGGGCAAAATGTTCGACTCGTTCCTTGCAAGTAGTTGCAAATCCTGCAGAGGAACATTTAACTGGCCCTTTTCCCATTGTGCTGCTCACGAATGAGGGCGTCGGGAAAAAAAAAAAAAAACTTCCCGAAAGCAGAATCTATTTTTGTGAGAAAAACGAAGAACAACATGCCCTTTTCCTTTGGATCTGTCAAGAGCTGCTGCAAATCCTCTCAGAGAGAGAGACGTGGTCTGTCGGATGATATCTGCACTGCGTGCATGGTGACTGCCTTCTTCAAGGTTGTATGCCTACCCAGGCAGGAATTGTGTGCCAGATTATCCTGTGGTCGCAATTTCATTTTTTTTTTTGCCACAAGGCCCTAAAGAACTTCCCGTTGCAGTTAAAATGCTCACGCAGTGTGGGGAGAAGAATGGTTTCTGCATGATTTGAGCCAACCGAGTGACCATGGCTAAAATGTCTGACCAGTTCGAACCTAGTCTAGTCGACGCACTTCTCGCAGAGCGCGGAGAGACAGAGAGAGAGTGTGTGCAGGGGGCACGGCATTGGGAACTTCTGTCCGAAGAAACGCACTTCCTGATGGTACGAATGCACTGGAGCCTTTTTTGCCTCTCGCCCTCGCAAAGCTCTCTTGAGCCCCCCAGGAAGTCACAGATGGCCCACATTGCCGAAAATACCGCCCGTGCTCGCTTGCCTTGATGGCACTTGCACTTTATAGAACTCAATGCTTAGTTCGACAAAACAACCCAACTATATGGTTATCCCAGATGTGCTATCATTCTGATGAGCGCCGCTGTATCCGTTTTTTTAAATTGTGACACAAACACCCATGGAAAAGTCCTGCAGAAGTTCCATAGTTCTGAATTGAGTAACAGCCAGCAAGTGTGTCTTTTTGGTTATTATTCGCCAGTTGTATGTTTTCGTGTGACGGTTGGCCACATCCTCCCTTTGTGATTTGCAATGGGCGAACTCGTGCAGATCCTTCCAAGCAGGAGCATATTGAAAGAGAAAAGAACAAGGAAAGAAGCTGAAATGATCCAGTGGGAGGGGGCGGAGGTCGCCGGTCCATGCACGGTGCGCTCCAGCACTGGGTGGGGGGATTTGAGCAAAAAAAACAGGTGATCACACAATATTTTGCGGCTGTCACACCGGATTTCACACGGGTGTGTGGGCCTTTAAAGCGCCCCTCGAGGTTCCTGGCTCATGCCAAAGCGCCGCTGCCCGGGTCAAGGGGCCGCGGCATCAGGCGTGGACCAGGGCCAGGGAGGCTGTTCGGTGAGGTCGCCACACACTGAATTTGCAGGTGTGGCACACTGGATTTGCGGGTCTATTATTTGGGTCCCCACACCCACACTTTGACCGCACCGCTAACTCCCTTGCCCAGTCGGTGCTGAAGCACACCGAGCAGCTCGCCCGCGTAGTTGAGCCGATCCGTCCCTATCTCTTGAAACTGCGTCGAAGTGCCTGCCGCTGTTTATCAGAGTGAATCACGGTCCACCACGGTCTATCAGGTCCATCTCTAGTCCCTAGAGCTGCATCGAATTGCCCGGTGCTGTATTCTTCGGTCTATCACGGTCTATCAAGAGGGGATGGACCGGCTCAGTAGTGTCGAAAACAGGCTCTGCATTGGTAGTCAATTGCGCGCATGCTCAACACGTTTTCCTCCTTCGTGCTGCGCACAGGCGGTTGCCTTGAACAAAGCAGGCGCGCCATTCAAAAAACCACCCCCCCCTCAGCTAAGTCGCCAAGCCATCAGAAAGACGCAAATCGTCGACCGCACAAAACGAGAAGGAAAGAGCCAAGCAAAAGACGACGAGAGAGAGAGAGAGAGAGAGAGAGTGAGCAAAACAATCACTCTTAAAAAAGAAGGAAGACTTTAAAGCAACACCAAAAATAGATTTTCTGACGTCAAATCAAGGATCGAGTTAGGACCAGGGCTTCCCCGGGGTTTCCAACACCCGGTGTCGGCTCAAACTGGGGTCTTTGGAAAGGTACGTGGGATTTCTCCAGCCCGGAACAAGCTTGTTGGACTGCACGGCTCCGATGCGTAAATCGAAAAACCCCGAGCAATCGGAAAGGCAAAACAACTGTTCCCCTCGGCTCAACTGCGGTTGATCGAGGGTGACATCACTTATCGGTGGATGTCTTGGCTCTGGGAATGATGAAGACCGCGGCCAGATGCGATAGTCAACGGGAATTGCAGAAGCATGAGGCTCATCAGGTCGTCGAACGCATTAGCGGGCTGGGTTCGCCCACGAACTCTACCACACTGCACCGGAAAAGGCCGGTCCCCCAACCGCATCTCTCCCGAACCATTGTCGCATCGTTGCACCGTTGCACTATATCCACAACGATGGCAGCCACAGGGCGACGCTGCAACGATGTAGTGCATCTTGGCAACAGGAGTAACATGGGTTTGTCATCGCGGCAACAGAAATAACATGTGTTTGTCATCGCGGCAACAGGAGTAACCGGACCCACTGTCCGGGGGGCGGGAACAAAATAAGATACCAGTTTGGACCCCTAGCCTCCCCACCTGCATCTTCGCAAGTTGTGCCCTCTTCCACGCTCTCAGTTGGTTTCCTTCCAGTGCTCTAAAAGCTCTACTACCTGGGCCACGTATTCCGAAAAGGTGGCACTTGCCAGACTCTGACCGATGAGTTGATTAGATGGCAGATGCAGCACCGTAGCGTGATAAGAGCACTTTTCAAGAGCTGGCACAGGTGTGCTGCTGCACTGATAGCGTGATAGAACATGCTTCCGGGACTGACACGTGGCACTTGTCGTTCACTTCCAGGTGCAGCACTTGTCAGTCACGCACACGTGTAGCACTGTTGGCATGATACAACACTTGTCAGGGACTGACAATCGCATTGCTCAGTCACTTTCAGGTGCAGCCCGGCATGACGCGGTAGAGTGTTGGCCAAAAAGAGCGCTTGTTAGACGCTGACAGGTATGAAGGGAAATTGTGTGACACTGAGGGTCAGCATCTGTCAAGGCGTGTTGGTCAGATAGAGTACGGTACTTGCCAGGCACTGACAAGTGCCGTCCGTGTCAGATTCTCACCGATGGTTTTCCTGCAGCGGAAAATGAGCACCTATTGGCCAACGCTGTGCCCGCGCCTTCACTTTTCTTTTTACCAAACATGCAATGTTGGAGGAAATAAGAACGCGTCACAGGCCATCCACGGCGTTTCCTTGCGCCCTGTACCAAGAAGCAAAACGTCCAGGGCAAAGCGTTCAAAGAAAAACAATTCCCTCCCCTCATCATTTTCCGGTTTCAACCGTGGTTAGCCAGTGACGCGTCTTGTTTTTTTCCCCCACCCCCCCGTGCAACCTCTTATCCGTTCCGACACACACTCCTACCCCCTTTTCTCTGCGCAACCAGTCTCTGCATTTTTTGCGCTAGACGTCCTTCCCCCATTTTCCTCTTTTTCTTTCCATGCCGTTCAACTTTTGATTCTAGGTTTTGAACGCATGGCAAGAACCAATCCAACAAGCAACCTATTATTCCAAG
Source organism: Diplonema papillatum (assembly GCA_030068145.1). Classification (NCBI taxonomy): domain Eukaryota; phylum Euglenozoa; class Diplonemea; order Diplonemida; family Diplonemidae; genus Diplonema; species Diplonema papillatum. Next base: position 93,539 of record JAPJBO010000487.1, on the reverse strand, counting down.
CTTCTTTTCTACCGTCCCGTCTCCCTTCTACTCGCTTCGTATTCCACGGTACTTTCCTTCCTTCCCCTTCACACTTGGCAACAACACAGAAACACACTCAAAAAAGCATACTTCTTTGCAATAGATCGACCCCCGTTTCTATTTAGCTTCTTCCGCCTCCCCTCCTCGTTCCCCCGTTTCTTCTTTCTGAACGACGCAAAATTCCCATTTCTTCCAACCCTTTCACACTTCTTCTTCGTCTTCTTCTCTCACCCGCTCTCTTCTTCTTCCTCCCCTCGTCTTTTCTTCTTTACATAGGTTCTTGCCCTTCCGCTTTTTTTTTTTTTTGTTTTCAAGTAGTGCATTTCTGGAACAACAGTTGCGCATGAGAAGATAACCGAAGCCAATGAAAAATCGCCAGTGCCGAAGCCCCGCGCATAGGGGGTTTAAGCCTTGAAAAACAATTTTGTAGCGCCATATTGCGGGTCATCGGTGTTTTTGAGTCTCCGACAGACCGTCATTGGCCTTATTACTTTCGTCCGCCTTGTCCGCCGTCGCTTCGTTTGTCAATGCAAGCCCAACTCCGGCAATGCTCTTCTCTTTTTCTCTGTGAAAACGCAGGTCATGTGGTACGTGCCATGCATTAGTCTCTTCAACAACGAGAAGAATGGCTTTGTATGGGTTTACCGTTTTGTTCGCACGCCCGAAATAGTTTGGTGGGATACCTTTGGCGCCTCCTAAGAACGAGAAGAGAGGAAACGCGTCTGCAAGGCTCTGGTATCTTTCAAAAGAACGAGAAGAGAGAGAGAGAGAGGAAACGCGTCTACAACGGTATGCCGGGCCTGAAGCTCCCGCCGAGATAAAGGAAAAATAAATGCGTGTATTCGCGGCGTGCGCGTTGCAACAGGCAGGGGTTTAGTTGGGCAGCGGGCTCCCGGCTTCCAAAACCGATTTTGGCTTGAAACTGGGGTTGAAATTGCCCCAGGGGTTTTCACCAGTAGGAGCTACTACTGCACTACGCTACAACTCAGGACTACCACGCTGTGCGGCAGACCAGGGGGTGGGGATCCACGAAGTCATGGCAAAGACGGACAGCGGTCCAAACGCAGCTTGGCAGCTTTGGGGTTGCACGAAGGAAGAACGCTTGCTCAGAGCTCCCAAGTACACGTCATGGCCATGAAACAGAGTTGCGCAGAGAGCTGGTAACTCCCGGGAAAAGAGCACAGGAAGAATCCTAAGAAACCCCCTGGTTGAAAGTGATGAAGAGAAGAAAAAAAGAAAAGAAGAGAAAAAATAAAGGCCGCTCCTGGTCCAGGAACGTGACGGTCAACCACAGCTTGCAAAGCTTGAGTCGGAGGCAGCACAGTGCCACAACACAGTAGCAGGCTTTCCCTGGCACCTCCTGAAAACGTGATGAAAAAAATAAGGGCTCGCGAAAAAAAAGCCGAAGTCCTTTTCTCTCCAAAGTCGTTGTCGTGCGAAGCAGGGACGCTCTCGCGCATTTCCCAGCATGCGCTAGCTGGCCTGGGGCTCGGGGGGACCGTGTTGGAAAGGAGTTTCTGTCTCGTTACGTCCATTCACGGCAGCAAACATCGATCCTAGTTGACGTGTGTTCACCCCCCTGCGGGCCCCACGGCGAGGAGCCGGTTGAAAGTATGCCAATCCTGCAGGGAATAGTTGACCAGACCTCTTGAGTTTGTGCTATCCACGAATTGGGGAGTCGGGAGAACCTACAAAGCCAAAAGCAGGACCGACCCCCCCGTTCGTGAGAAAAAGCGAAGAATAAAAACACACCTTCTTTTTTCCATCTATCAGACTCTCTTTGTCAAGAGCAGCTCAACTGTTCTTGTATAAGCACCTGCTTAGTAGGAAATACTTGAGGAGACCGCCAGTTGCGAAATCTCAAAGGAGGTAAATGCGCTGTGGCCCACACGAAATACAGGTAAATCTGGGTTTCGTGGCGGGCGCAAGCGTTCAACAAAAAAAAAGACCCACTTTGTAATTGTATTGCTTTCTCCCCCTCTAGCCTTCGAAACAGTCCCTCGAGTATTTCCGAAACACAAGTCCCCCCCCCCAGGGGTGGCCCTAAGCGGCCAGATTGCGGAGTCGTTGGCAGAATCGGACCCCCCCCCCCCCCCCCCCCCCAGGGAATTTTGACCATTTCACCTTAGAGAATTCGACCACCCAGCCTCCAAGGCAACTGCACTGTAGAAGGGGGGGGGGTCCCTTGCAAAGTCGTTGGGGGCTCTCAGGGTAGTGTCAGCACTGCCCCCCCCCCCCCCGTGCAAAGACGTGCCCCGAGACAGCGACAACACCGACTTCACAATGCATGCTAGGCCTCGTCCTGTGCTTGACCGCCGTAGTATGGGCCTTGAGTCCACGCGGCGCAGTGCTTGGATTCAGGATTCGGCCGCCTGCAGTACCGCCGAACACTTGGGGCTTGGCCCACCGTGTGTGTAGCAAACGTCCCCAAGCGCTCAAAAATAATTGGGAAGGTGTGACTGACATTCTTTGATCCTGTTGGTTCGGGCTAGTTCAGGAGTGCTACCATTTACCGGGACATCGAAGCCAGCCCCACCCCGAATTCTTCTGGTGTCGATTCGAGGTGGTCGTGCTCATCTAGCCACAGGGCTTACGCTCCACGTGTGGAACTTGTGGATTTCCACACGTTAATTCTTTTTGGATTTTGTTCCCCCACGTGTGGAATCTACAGGTACCACATGTGGATTTTGATTTATTGGTCCACATGCAGGGGAGTCTAGGCCCACTAGTGGTCAAGGCCGCACAGCCAGGTGTCGCCAAGTCCAGTTGCCCTTGCGACGCTATTTTTTTTTTCTTTGTTTTTGCCGTCGCACATAAGGGGAAAGGGTTTTTTTCCCCCTCGAACCTTAAGCGCCCACATGTGGACCACACGTATTTTCTCTGAGACCGAAAACGGAGCGTAAGCCCTGTCTAGCCATGCGTCTTGCTCCTATTCCCTCAGTAAACTGCAAGTCTTCTTCCGAAGCTATTCTCACGCGGCCGCTGCCGGGATGGAGCTGTAGTTTCCACCAGCGATTTCGTCGCGCCCTGGCTGCCCTGTCAAGCCCTGGCTGCGGAGGCGAAAAAAAAAAAAGAGAAAAAAATGACAGAGAGCGAATATCGCCGGAAACACAAAAAAATACTCGAGGGGCTGCCTTGTGCCTACTTCGAAGGAGGCTAGAGGGGGAGAAACAATACAACTACGAAATGGGTCTTTTTTTTTGTTGAACGCTTACGCCCGCCACTAAACCCAGATTCACCTGTGTTTCGTGTGTGGGCTACAGCACATTTACCTCCTTTGATCTTTTGCAGCTGGCAGCCTCCTCAAGTATTTCCTACAAAGCAGGAGCTTATAAAAAAAAGTATCGATAAACCTCCATTGTCGCCCCCAGCATTTTTCGGAGGGAACGTCGAGGTATCACGTGCGACACAGGGACGGACATCCAGGGACACCAACCTTTTGCGTCGAAGGTGACATGCGAAAGCATGGCCTAACGATCCTTTTGGGCCCGCTTCTCGATGCTCTAGTTGACTGCATTTTTTACCTTATCACCATCATCTTGATCAGTTGATGCTGGTCGCCCGTTGTTTCGTGTGTCAGTGCCAGACTCTATATCCGGAAGTGTTCGTTGTGTGAGAGCAAGTTTCACGGTTCACTCGTGCTATGCCACGTCCCACCACCGCACCATCGCATACACATAAGGTGAACAACACGCATCTGGCCTCGTCATGCGCTGGTTCACGCGCTTGCAGCTTCTTGCACCTGTCTTTTGCGCTTTAAGAAGGCTAGACCAGCATCAAACATGCTTGCAGGGTTCTGGCTTGAAGGGGGGGGGTCGAACAATACGACCGCAACAGCGGGTCTTTCTTGTTGAACGCTTACGCCCTTAAGCGAAGAACAAATCAGATTGTGTTTGTATTGTATTTTGCCCCTCTACCTCCATATTTCCGTCCATTCGGCGTCAAAGCAGCTACGTCGAGTATTTTGGACAACGTTGCGGAAGTGTGTCAGCTCCGCCTCGAGCCATCGAAGCGACAGCGCACTACGACCAAAACGCACCCCCCTGACGTTCAAGATCCGCGCCAGGAACCTCTGAACTAATACCCTGGGGCTTTCACTCACCAAAAAAAAACTGCCGCCAAGGCAACAACTACCAGGACACTGGGCTACATGGCAACCCCTGCTAAACATGTGTGCACGCCTGCCTTGATGGCACTTGCACCTTAAAGAACTCAATGCTTTACATGTATGCACGTGGGGGGCCCGAGATCGCTTTCATCGCGAACGTGAACTCGGTGTCGGTCACAAGAGCCATGGACTTGGCAAAGCACATAGGAAAAAAGAGCGCGCGCTAAAGTAAGTCGAATAGTCGGCAATATGCAGCAAAGATATACACACAAACATACTATACCTTAAAGGAACCTTTAGGACTACGGTCACCCGGAGACTATAAAACCCCGGATCCCTAAGCGAACTTGCACTCCAAAAAAAGGAATGCAATATTCATTGACAGGTCTCCCCTTCGTTCCCAGAACAGGAGCCTGTTACAACAACCCCCCAAGGCCTAGAAATCGGAGTTTCAAGCGAACCTTCTCTTCATCGCTCTCGGGAAAGGTCAATGCGGTAGCAGTGACCACGAGAACCCATACAGGTAGGTGGTGGGACTGCTAAGGCGAGACTAACCCCGTCTCTCTCTCTCTCTCTCTCTCTCTCGCTCTCTCTAATAAAAGAGGAAGAAGAAAATGATAAAAGCATCTTCATTATTTCTTTCAACAAGACCTTCTAGTTTTTTTCTCTCCTTTTTTTCTCTCTTTCTGACCTTTTTTTCTTTTTATATTTCCATATTTCCTCTCTCCTTCTCTGTGTTTCAAAGTTCTTCATTCCCCCCCCCCCTTTTTCCACGGCACGGCATCCAAAGCTGTGCCTTTTCCCAACTTCACCAGCCTTATCGTGCATGTTGTAGCCTATTGACCCATCCCTGGATGGGCAGCAGAGATGATTCTGCAGCGCTCTTCTCGGTACCCCCGAAAACCGTCTAAATGGTCCTGACACGGGCTTATAAAACTTGCCACAAGTGTGATGGACCTTTCTTCGGAGGGGCTCACGCACTCAAAGATCGACTTATACGCACGAACTCCGCAATACGGGGGTTTCGAGGGTACCATTGGAGTGAACAACCCATACGCACGAACTCCGCAATACGGGGGTTTCGAGGGTACCATTGGAGTGAACAACCCAAGAGGAACACGGAGGTCCACTCCGGTCCCCCCCCCCCCCTCCACCACCAGGGGTAAGCTTGCATTGTCAAAGGCCAGGGTTACTTGACCCTCCACCAGTATCCAGCGCACACAACCTTTTTTCGGCCCCCCTCCCGCTGCGTTCAGTGGGCGCCACACACCGTCCACCAGGTTCTCACCTCCGCATTCGGGCGGACGTTTCTGCAACTCTGCAAAAGCGATAATAAAAGCAACGCCGCAAAAAGGTTGTGATTCGGCTCTCGTTCTTACGAGTGCAAACCCCATGCTGTGTGCCACGGTTAAGCCTGTCCATCCCCTCCTGATAGATCATGGTTTACTGTCACAGACAGCTCCAAGCAATTCTAAGAAGCTCCGAGGTATAGGGATGGGCCTGATCGTTTGGAGTTAGCATGCAGAGTATCTGCAGCGATGCATTAGTCACCGTTTCCCTCACCAGTTGCAGACAATTCGATGCAGTTCCACGGGATAATGGTGGGCCAGCTTTACGTTGTAAAGACTGTTGGAACCTGTCGGGAAACCACGTAAACACATTCCTAAAAAAGAAAAGGAGGCGTTCAAACAAAAACCTTCACTCCAACAGTTGTTGCTCATTCGAAGTCTTCCCTTCTACCGTTCTACCGTCGTCCCCTGAGACGCGCAGTGGCTAACGCTTGTACGCGTGGAGTCCAGCCCCAGAAGCTGGAGCTAAAGTTCGAGTTAAAATGTGGGTGTCAAACCCGCTTTTTCGGTTGTGCATCCACACGCGTTTTGGTTGCAGCACACCCGCTTTTCCGGGTGCAACGCAGACCCTCTTCAACTCCAGCCATTCGAGGCTAGGCTCCACCCAGTGTACAAGGTTTTGTCACCCCCGCCCTCCCGTCGGTATTCCGCAAGATACCGTAGCTTTACCCGTCCCTTGCCCCCTGTGAAGCACTGTATCCTGAGGTGTCACCACAATCGATGACAAACACATCAGCATCACTTGCGTGGCTGAGGAAGAAGCAGCAGAGCCAGAAACGGTGGATTGCGACGCCAGTAGAAGGAGGATGTGATAGCTGGGGGGGCGCGCGTCTCCCCCCGCCACTGTGATGGAATAAATCTTTTTGGGAACAGAGAGATGGCTGCCCGATCTGCTTTGGGGGTTCACATGCTATACAACATGAGACACAACGTTTGAAAAAACAGGACATGTCGCACGCTTTCAATATAACATGTCAAATTCCTCGTTGTGTGGGAATTCAAGGTGCACTCAGCACCGATCTCGATCTGCACAGCATAGACCGGGGCTGGCGATATCGATGTTACTACCGTTGTCGGCATGTAGCCCATCTAGCCAGCCGCCGTGTTTGTGAACGCCCCTGTTGACACCACGAGCAGAGAGGCCACGATTGCTGCGGCAACAGAGTGTTCTCATTCGCAACGAACGGAGAACAGGGAGGTCTCGGCGCAAGCCCGACCGTTTTCCACAAAACCAAAAAAAACAAAGAGGGTACGACCACGCACTAGATGTCCACAAATTAGAAAACCACAAAAAAATGGACCGCTGAGAGGTCTGGGTGCGTGTCGATCAGGTCAGACAAAGTTGACAACGAGGTGTGGGGCATGCGGGTCCAGGCTTACGTTGTCACTGGCGAGTCTGGCAGGCCAACGACCAACCCCCACTCCGCGAACCTCCTCCCTTTACTGGCTGAGCAAATCTATTTCCACCTTTTCTTTTCAGTATGACGCTTTAATTTCGTTTTCTTTTTTGCTTCCATTCTTTCGTCTCTCCAATTTTTCTTCATTTTCGTCGTTTTTCTTCTTCTTTTTTTCTTCTACTTCTTTCTTCTTCTTTTTTTAAGCTTTTCCTTTGTGTCCATTTCCCTCTTCGTCTCCCTTCTTTTCTTTTCTTGTTTTTCGAAAAGAAACACATAACTTTCTTCGGATGACGTGCGGAAATGACTTCGCCACCTTTCGCTCGTTTTCTCGGTAGACCGGCCCCTCGTTAGTACAGCAAGCTCGTGACCTCATAGCACTCAGGTCTAGGCGGGACAGTCACGTGTTGTGCTGCCTTCGGTCGCCTAATCCGAACGAAGAAGAAGAAAAAAAGAAAAAGACCGCTCCTGGTCCAGGAACGTGACGGTCAACCACAGCTTGCAAAGCTTGAGTCGGAGGCAGCACAGTGCCACAACCTATCTGTGGCTGACCGTCTCGGCGAGCTTGTGTTCAGCGCAAGCGCCAAGCCCCAAGGTGCGCCACGCCTTGATGCATTAGTTTGGGAAATCGGTAGCCACTTGACCCGTGGGCCCGTGGCTCTGCAGTACCGCCGAACACGTGAAGCTTGGCTCTCGTGTAGCAGGCTTTCCCTGGTACCTGCGCCTAATCCGAAACTATTTCAAATGCACGTAGCCGGGACCGCCACGCTGGACAGCTTCTCGAAAAGGATCGATGTCGCCCCGCGTTTTATCGAGTGGCGGTGAAGGCGCTCGTCACACGAGCGCTCTTCCTTGCCGCGTCGACGGCATCGGTTGTCATCTCCGTCAGCTTTCTCAAACGGCGAGCGCTCCTGAAGCATCGTCGCAGTCTCGGCTGTCTCGTCCCCTCGCGCCCACCGCAGCCGACCGAATGGGGCCCTCTTCGCAGCTTTCGGGGCCCAGGAGCCTTCCCTTTAGAGCTGCTGACCCGCAGGTCAACAGAATCCACGCGACACGGGAATGCGTTTCGTCGAAACATCGGCTGAGGCTGGTAAAATAGTCAGTTATGGCCGCAGTTGTTTGGAAGGGGGGGGGGGGGAGGGACGCGTGCGCGTCGCCGACCCCCCAGTTCGGGAAAAGGGGTCATGCCCAATATAGGAAAGGGGGTCCTCCCCTCCTGGAAGCTCTAGAGCTCCAGGAGGACGGAAGGATCACTACCTCTCCAGTTGGGTAAGCCCGGTGACTCTCGCGGCTGCTCTCTCTCCTCTCTCTCCTCACCGTCTCCTCTCTCTACAGGCTTCCTGTAGGGGGGGAAATCGGTGAGGGGGGGGGGTGGGGTGTGTGCACCTCATCCCACCACTTCCTCCACGCCTCGGGAAATCATGCGAGTCGCTATCACAATCAGGGCGGGGGCCCTGAGTTTTAACTGATTGCTCGGACCCGCGGTTGTACGGGCCTTCTCCCCGCCGTAGCGGGGGTGGTCCTGGCTTGACGAGCTACGAACAGCCGCCTGACAAGCCAGACTCACACCGCTGTCCTGTCTGCAGACACTCAGGTTCCGCGCTGATGATGGTCCGCCTTCATGTATCCGTGGCTCAAAGGACCTCAACACGGCGCAGACGGGACCAGTGCGGTGTTGAGCACGTATCCATTCCAAGCACGTTCTTGCAATTCCCCACCTCGGGAAGGACGTGATGCGGATGCTTCGGCAGTGACCCTGGTGGAGGAAAACACGGGGGGAACGTGTTTTCCCAATTACTTGAAAGACCCCCCCGACTGTAGTAGTTGAGGAAGGTGCAAACTTAGAGACTGCTACAGTAGTCCTGCACGAGACTTGGGCACGTGCCTCGCGTAGGGCAGGTGGGCCTGTGACCCGCTTTGAGAACCCTGGAGCCCGGCATGTGTGCCGTTTACAGGATACATGTCGGCTTCCTACTCATGGGGGACCCAGGTAGGCACTCTCACACCTCAAAACCGGACCAACCACTGCATGGGATAGGTCCGGCATGTGTGCCGTTTACACGATACATGTCGGCTTCCTACTCATAGGGGACCAAGATAAGCACTCTCACACCTCAAAACCGGACCAACCGCCACCTCGGGAAGTCGTGCGAGGTGATCCACATTCCAACACGTGGCGGCGAACGTTGCATCATCAGATATTCCAAAGAGGGACACCCTGCCCCCTTCTCTCGCGATCTCAGGACAAATTCACCGATCCTGGACTTCTTGGGACGCAGGTTTCTTTCCAGTAAATCAGATTCGGGCTGTGCTGCGTCCTCTAGGATTGTACATCTCCCTTCAAGCGTTTCAGTGCGGCGTGTGGGTTGGACCGGCATGCTGATGACTACCGTAGCCAGCGTCAAGTTCTTACACATACAAAAACTCTACCTGACTTGCCAAGCAAGCAAGTAAAGTGTACACGAAAGAAGCCATGCATGCCCCCCTCAAACCCCACCCAGTACGTATTAGCTTTAAAAGAACCCATTCGACGAAGGTCACCCGGAGACTCTAAAATCCCGGATTCTCAAGCGAACTATAACTCTAAAAACTCTAAAAGCAGGTGCTTACAAAAAGAAGTTGAAGACGATGACATACACGCAAGACGACACACTTTACATCCAGAACAAGGACATCCACTACCTGTTCGATGACTTGTGCAGGTATGCAACGGCAAGCAGAGAGATTTGAGGCATACGCGTACAGGCTTTTAGCTTTACATCACACACACAAAGAGTTATCGACACCCGAAAGAATTCCTTGAGTGGGATAAACACGCAGTTTTTTTCCCTCCGAGGTTTGATTGTCGCAAACGAATCCCCGTGTGCAGCTGGCGGTGCCCATGGCACACGGCACCAAGCATCCATGCGGAGCATCAACCTCGTGTAACAGCCAGCGCACACGTATCAGGCTGCCACGCAAACCCACATCATCGCACACACACACGTATCAGGTTACCACACAACGCACACACACCCTCTCCGGTAGCTCCGGTCCGCTGACCTCCGCGGCCGTTTAAAAGTTCCCTCACTGTCGTTTCTCTCCACTCTCTCTCTCTCTCTCTCTCTCTCTCTCTCCGCATGTGATACGAAGAAGCTAAGTTAGTCAAGGGAAATAAAACGCTTTGACTTTGTACGCTCGTATTGCCTGAGATGCGCTTGGGCGTACAGCGATGGGCGGATAGCCCGAGACAGATGCACGACCTTTCCTACCGGTGACCCTCTTTTCTTCCCTCCGACCCTAAGAAGTGCAAAACAAGAGGGCCTTTTCTTCCCGATCGTGAAAACAAGGATCCTTGCTTTACCAGCAGCTGGCGCAGGTGTCCTCAGACACTGGCCCCATCGCACTTTATTACTTCCGGTAAAAAGCGTCGAAACTTCCTGGCTTTTCACGCCGTAGCAGAACGACCACACCCTACCCTTGGTCCCAAACACCGACCTTCTAATCCACAAATAACGCTAAAAAATAGCCTTCCAACTATGCAGGGAACTTGTGACAGAGCAGCCGAGCGACTACAAGAATTACATAGTCGACTTCCTGAAGAAGCGGAAAGAAGCCCAGTAGCCGGATCCATCGCCACTCAACACCGTTGTCGCCGCAAGGAGGACGACGGGTCACGTACATACATCGCATAATGGCACCTTCCCTCGCGCCACGGGTTTCCAGACCAAGCTTGCTTCGCGGCTTTTGGATTCGGAAAGCTCAGGTGCGCAGATCCACGGAAGAAGCAGGCGCATTTCTCTCGATCACGAATACTACGCGAGCAAGCCGGCCCGCCGTGCAACTGCATCGAATCGCTTGCCTACCGCGGTGCACCAGGGCACACCGTGGTCGATCCGACAAAGACCCCTGGAGCTTCATCGAATTGCTTGCAGCTGTCGATCACAGCACACGACGGTCTATCAGAAGGGGATGGTCCGGCTTAGTAAGCGCAGACGCGCTGTTCGGGAGCTTGCATCCGCGTCAGCAAAAAGGCGACGCCGAAGGTGTAGCGACGCCTCCCAGCGTCGCTGGTCTTCCTTCTAGGGGATCCGAACGCGTAGATAGCATGAGTGGGCAGGCATGCTCGCCCTCTACCATGCATCCTCTCCAGGGTGGTCGCTGTTTTTATTGTGCTGTGGAAGTGTAGTTACCAACTGCACATCCACAGGTAGTTGTAATCCATGCTTTTCAGTTGGCTTCCTCCAACTGCCGCCTTCAATGTTCTCCATTGAGTATCCGCGAATACAACCAAGATGTGCACTCATCCACGCCCCATCGAGGATCACACCAACGACTTCGCGGCGTGCATAGCCTGTGTTGCCGGGGTGCGCACTGCTTGTGATCCTGTGTACTCCTTCACACACGCAGCAACCACACCGCCGTACTATCCCCCTTTCCACGACAGGCGGCAGTTGGAACCACCTGGGGGTAAACGTTTGCGGATAGGGGATTGCAGATGAGCTACCTAAATTTATGTTGTCGAACCATCCAGGAAGCTGTTTTACGAGGAAAAGCGAGTTAGAGACCACTGACCTCCCCTCCCTTGCGGACCGCGAAGAATGACACAGAAGGGGGTGTGCGCAGACCACGGAATACCAGGCAGTCTGCACTCGTCCAAGCTTTCGAGATTACCCGTTCTTGAGACGGCTTCTCTTGGCTGCAGGCGGAGGCACATTCTCAGCCGTCGGTATTGCGTGCGCTGAAGGGGGCTGTCGTTGGGCGAACTCAAGCCGCCGCGCCGTCTTTCAGGTGGTGGTGGGGATTTGACTCACCTTGCTATGTGCCCACTGGTGCGCTCCCGCGACAGATCCCCTGCACTGACGTAGATATCCCTAGCGATAGGGCATGTACGCACTGCTGCCCCCAAGTGGCGTCAAGAGTGAGTTCATCCCCTTCTTGAGCCCCTTTGAACACATCCGCATGAGCCGCTGAAGGCTCATTTACCACCCCGAAAAGCACCGGGTTACTCAGGGTGCCAAAGCCTTCTTGGGAAACTCTGGGTCAAACTCAAGAGTTTCATTAGTCCGATGACTAGTCTGGCAGTAAAGCCAGGCAATAGGAAACACCCGCCGACTCGAACTGTCGAAGACTGACGCGCGTCCTTTTGTTCGCACATCGCTCAGCCCGGAAAAGAAAGCGACGATTCCTAGAAACGGCGAGTGAATAGGGCAGAGCCCAAGCTTGAACCGGTGCTGTCTGCGTATATCTGGAACGTGTCGCAAGCTGCTTGGGGGACACACTGTGCGCGGCATAGTTCCCCCTTGTGAATTTCTAAACTGGCGGCCTCCCCCCAGAATTCCCCACAAAGCATGTGTGCGTTTTAGTGAAGAGGAAAAGCAAAAAAAAAAAAAAAAAAAAAAAAAAAAAAAAAAAAAAAAAAAACGCGAAATCGTTGAGAAAAGCACACACACACACACCAACACACGCATGGCCGCCCCCGACCCGGGGGGTGGCGGGCCCCCCGCTCCGGCGGGCGGGGCCGGGACGGCTGCTGCCGCCCTCGGAGCAGGGACGGGCAGCCGGGAGCTGGCCGCTGCCTTCTCGGCAGGGGCAGCGGCCCTGTCGACGGCCGGGTGGCCGGGGTTCGCGTGCCCCGCCGCCGCGACACGGACACCGACGGACGCCGCTGCGTTCGCCGCGTCTCTCCGGGCCGCCCCCCGGACGTTCGCTGAGGCGGTCGCGCGGGGAGAGGACGCTTCCGCCGCCGCCGCTGTCGATGCCGCCGTCGATGCCGCCGTCCCGACGTTCGCCGAGGCGCTGAGGCAGGGAAGACGCGCTCCCGCCGCAGCCGCAGTCGCCGCAGCCGCAGCCGCCGACACCCGTGTGAACACGGCGCAGCCCGCAGGCCGGAAGGAGGAAGTCTGTCGGAACTTCAACTTCCGGCGCGCAGGCTGTCGTCGTAGCCAGTGCCGGTACGAGCACCGGTTGCTCCCCATTTGCCCTGCCTTCAAGCAGGGTAGATGCCGGAACACCCGGTGCCCGGACCGGCACCAGCGCGCGGGGGAGGTACGCCCCTTTTTTTCAAACAACAAACCCACAGCGCCGTTTGCGAACCGCTCGTACCACCCCCCCCCTTTGCGAACCAAACAAACACACACAGCACAGACAACCGGGCCGAGGCCTGCACGCTCCAGCAAGGGTGTGCAGGCCACGGCGCTACACGCCGTCGACGAGCTCCCGGAGGGACCGCAGCTTCCCGCGGTTCTGGACGCTTGGGCGAGAGTCCGCCGGGCGCAGGCGGAGGCGGAGGCGCTGGAGGAAGAGCACCTCCAGTGGTTTCGCAGCTGGGCCGCCACGCCGGTGGTGGCCCTCTGTGGCCTTTGCGGGCGGTTGAGCGCCTCCGCCGGCGAGGCCGCTCAGCACGCCTCCCAGCACCGCAGGGAGACCGCGAGTCGGGGCTACGACGAGCTCGTCGTAGCCCACGTCGCCGAGATGGACGCATCTCTCGGCGAGATGCAGGAGATCTTGCGGGGGCTCGCCCCACAAGAGGAGGCCGAGAGGGCACTGGTGCCGAGCGCACCGCGGGCGGCGAGGGTGCCCCACCAGGGGTTTGCGTTCCTCCCGCCGCCGGTAGCCCCTGGGCCAAAGGAGCCGGCCGGAAGGGACGCTGGGATGCGTGAGGCATCCGAGGCCCCCCAGGCCGGCGATCTGCCGGTGGGGCGCCGCCTCTTTGACGAGGAGGTGGACTTCCCGAGGTCGTCGGCGGCGTCCTCGCCGGCGACTCCTCGGGACGTCGAGCTAGTCCCGGCGGGGCGTCCCAGGGCGCAGTCGTTGCCGGCAAGCAGGGAGGGCGACCAGGCCCAGGCTGACCCCGTTGCCGTCCAGGCAGAACCCGCCGCCGCCGGGTGCGAGGCCGTTCAGGCCGACCTCGTCGCCGCTTGTGGCGAGGTCGACCTGGCTGACCCCGCAGACGCCAGGGGCGAGGCCGTCCAGGCCGACCTCGTCGCCGCTTGTGGCGAGGTCGGCCTGGCCGACCCCGCAGCCGCCGGGTGCGAGGCCGTCCAGGCCGACCTCGTCGCCGCTTGTGGCGAGGTCGACCTGGCCGACCCCGCAGTCGCCAGGTGCGAGGCCAGCCAGGCTGACCCCGCCGCCGCTGGGGGCGAGGTCGATCGGGCTGAACCTGCCGCCGCGGCCGCCGCCGGGTGCGAGGCCGTCCGGGCCGACCCCGTCGCCGCTAGTGGCGAGGTCGACCAGGCCGACCGAGCAGCGGCCGCCCAGGCCGAACCCGCGGCCGCCGGAGGCGAGGGAGTCCGGGCCGACCACGTCGCGGCTGGCGGCGAGGCCGGCCCGGCCGCCCTCGCAGGCGCCGCCCAAGCCAGCTCGGCACGGGACAGGCGGCATAGCCGGAAGTTCAGGCACGGGGTGGACCTGAGCGCCCTGCGAGGGAGCTCGGAGGCGAACCCCTTTCCGGATTCCGAGTCCGGGACTGGCTCTGGACCGGGCGAGGACGGGTCGGATTCGGGCTCCGAGTCGGACGACGAACTGGCTCAAGAGGGGGCGGGTGCTCCGCGGGCCGACGGGGGGGACAAGGGAGGCCCCGACCCCGGAGACGGGGGCGCGGGGGCGGGCGCAGCGCCGCCGAGCCAGCCGTCGGCCGAAGCGCCAGCAGCGGAGGGAGGGTCCGATCAGCGAGAACCCCCGGGAGGAGGCTGCCGGGAAGGAGCCCAGCAACCGGGCCAGGCCGAGGCGCCGGCCGGGGGCTCTGAAGCCCACCAGGGGCAGGGGGCCAAGCGCCCCGCATCGCGGTCCCCGGTCGGTACGCCGGCGGCCGTGCGCCGCAGACGGCCGGGAGGCCCCGAGGAAGGGTGGGAGACCCCCCCGTCCGGGCTCACCTGGGGGTACGTGCCGTCGGAGCCCAGCTTCCTGTCGGAGGGGGCCGAGGCGATGGATGGGGGCTTCCTTCGGCCGGGTTCGCCGGCGCCCGGGCCGAGCCAGCCGGCGCAGGGTTCGGAGCAAGCCTCGGCCTCTGAGCAGCGAGACGTCAGCGGCGGATCCGGCACCCCCGCTCCGGGGGTCGGATCACCGGAACCGCAGCAGCGACCCCCGGTAGACGCGGCGAGCCAACGCCTTCTGGAGAGGGTGTGCGGGGCCACGCTTGGGACTCCGGCGACTGGAGCCAAGCGCCCCGCGTCACGATCGCCCGTCGGGACGCCGGCCCCGGTGAGGCAGAAGCCCGACACGGGCCTGGGGAGGGGCGCGGGCCTGGTCGCCTCAGTGCGAGCCATCGCCGCGCGGGTGAAGGACAGGTTGGCGCAGCCCGGCCAGGGGAGGGGAGCGGCCATGGAGAGCCAACCCCCGGGTCCCCCGCAGTCCAGCTGGCCACTTACGCCCGTCCTGTTCCCGGACAGCGTGAGGGTGGCGCACGCGGCCGGGATAGCAAGCCCGGACCCGGAGATTCACGTCTCCTTGGGAAGGGGCGGCGACGACCCGTGCGACGACGGGGACGTCCCCCGGCACCCGGGCCCACGAAGGAGGGGCCGACAGGCTCACTGGGCGGCCACAGGGATGGATGACTCCGCCGCCGCACAGGTCGTTTCCTCCGGGCGCGGAGGAGACGACCTGTGTTGCGACGGGGACATCCACCCCAATCCCGGGCCGCCAGGGGAGCCGCCCGCGGCCCCGCCCGTAGTAATTCCTGTCGTGCCACCGGTACCTCCGCCACCGGTTAGGGCTCAGCCGGCCGGGCCGCAAGGAGGAGCGGCGGTCTGCATCTGCAGGGATGCGGCGGGACCCGGGGAGCGGAGGGGCAGGCATTGCAGTTGGTGCCCCCGCTCCCGGGCCTACCAAGGTCGAGTGGCCGCTGGGCTGGAGCCAGTGCGGAGGCCCCCGCCCCCCCCGGCCCCGGGGGGGCAGGCGGCCCCAGGGGGGGAGGCGGCCCCGGGGAGATGGTTTCAGGGGGCGGCGCTCCCGTTCACCTTTGCCCAGGTAGCCGCGGCCAATGTGCCCACCCTGAACAGGGTCCCCACAACGGCGAAACCGCAGGTCGCCGCCCTGTTTGAGACTGTGCTCCGGGGGGCATCTGACGACGCGGGGTGGCTGCGGGTATATGCCTTCGCCCCGCTCATCTTGGCGGCCACCACTCGGGGAGGACGCAGAGCGGTGACAGAGGCCCTCCGCCGCCGGGTCAGACTCTGGAGGGACGGCCTGTTCGGGACGCTCTGGTCGGAGGCCTTGGCCATCACGGCTGGGAAGGCTCAAGGTCGCGCGCGCCGGCGTGCCTACCCGGTCGAGGACAACGACCACAGGGTCGAGCTCCAGACGGCGGTCAGGTCAGTGGATGACCTGGACGCCCCCACCGTGCGCCAGGTCATCAAGCGGGCGCGGGACCGGTGTTACTCGCGGGCGGTGTCGGCGCTTTCGGCAGCGCAGACGGCCCCGCCAGACGAGGCCACCATGGCGCAGCTCAGGGCCCTCCACCCGGCTGCCGAGGAGTGGCAAGGCGACCCGGCGATGCAGGGCCTGAACGTGGCACGGCCCTCGCCGAGTGCGGTTCGGAGACTGCTGAAGAAGATGCCGAAGGGCACGGCGGCCGGCCCCTCCGGGCTCTCTGCGCAGCACCTGCTGGACCTCTGGGACAGCTCCGGCTCCTTCAAGGAGGCTGTGGCAGACGCGGTATGGGCCCTCTCGTCCGGGAGGGTTTCGGCGGCGGCCAGGCCATACCTCTACGGGGCCAAGCTGGTCCCACTGGTGAAAAGAGGGGGCGGCATCCGACCCATCGCCTGCGGCGAGATTCTGCGGAGGGTGGCCGGAAAGGTCCTCGCGTCCGACCGGGTGGTAAAGGAGCTCGGGCAAAGCGTGCTCCTGCGAAGCGGGCAGGTCGGTGTCGGGGTGAAGGCCGGAGCGGACGCGGGAATTCTCGCCGTCCGTAGGGTGGCGGCCATGTACCGCAGGGAAGGCGGGGCGGGCAAGGGCATCCTCCAGATCGA
Organism: Diplonema papillatum; assembly: GCA_030068145.1. Lineage (NCBI taxonomy): Eukaryota > Euglenozoa > Diplonemea > Diplonemida > Diplonemidae > Diplonema > Diplonema papillatum. Next base: position 76,720 of record JAPJBO010000487.1, on the reverse strand, counting down.
CCTGGCGAACGCATTCAACTCCCTGCAGAGGGAGGCGATCATTCAAAGCGCCAGCAGGCATGCCCCCCAGGTCTTGGCGTACACCATGGCGGCATACGGGAAGCACTCCATACTGCAAGTTGGAGACCAAACGCTCACTTCCGAGCGTGGGGTGCAACAGGGGGACCCCTTGGGGCCTCTCCTCTTCAGCCTGGCGCTGCAGGACGTCATCGCGCCGCCGCCGCCGCCGGCCGAGGCTGCGGCAGCGCCACAGGTCGGCCCGGCAGTCCAGCCGGCGCCGGAAGAGGCCCCGGGGGCGGGCGCTCAGGCTCCGCGGCCGGAGGAGCCCGCGGACCCCGCAGGAGCCGTGGAAGGCGGAGAGGGCCCTCCTGAGCAGGGGCCACCGCCACCGCACGAGCCGGGGCCAGCGCAACCGCCACCCGAGGACCCAGCCCACGGGGGCCCGGCGGAGCCCGGAGAGCCGGCCCTCGCGCTCCCGGGCCCGATTCCGCCGGCGCCGGTGGCCCAGATACCGCGAGGCGCCCCCGAGGATCCGGAGGGCGCCGGGCCAGTAGCACAGGAGCCGGCACCTCAGGAGCAGCCGGAGGCCGCGCCCAACCACTCAGCGCTGAGCCGGGCCAGCCTCGAGCTCCTGACGTTCTACCTCGACGACGGGGTAACGGGCGGGGAACTCGACTCGATCGCGCGATGGCTGTGCGAGTTCGAGCGGCGAGCCGCAGCAGTCGGTCTGAGCCTCAATAGGGGCAAGTGCAGACTGGCGATTGCCCCGGGTGCCGAGGTACCGGCGGGCCTAGACGGCATCGAGACGTGCTCCCTCGACGAGATCGAGCACCTGGGTGTGCCGTGCGGATCGCCGGAGAAGATCCGCGCGTTCGTTGAGCGGGTGGCACAGGGCGCCGAGAGGAAGCTGAGGGTGATCGCGTCCCTACCTGACGCGCACGTGGCGCTCACGCTGACGAAGTTCTGTGCCGGCTTCGTTGGAGTGGTGCACCTCATGCGCGCGACAGGGCCCGTCTTCGACTACGCGGGCATCGACCGCGTCACCCAGTCCTGTCTCGCGACGATCACCGGGATCGAAACCGATGACGCGTCGTGGACACAGGCGTCACTCCCCGTCAGGATGGGCGGCCTCGGCCTCCACAGCTGTGCGGACGTGAGCGGGATTGCCCACATCGCCGCGGCGCTGGACGGGGGGCCGCATCTCCCCGCCCTCGTGGCCCCGGCCCTGCTGCCACACCTCACGTGGCAGCAGGACGACACCGTCCAAGCGTCCCTCGTCGACCCGCGCCTTGCAACCTATGAATCCGTCCTGGAGAAGATCCAGGACGTCATGCAGGCACGAGCCGAGTACGAGGGGCGAGGACAGAAGGCATGGTCGTCCGCCTTGGCCACCGAGAAGAGGAAGAACCTTCTCGAGTCGCTGACGGAGGAGCTCGGCCACTCCGGCCAACTGCAGGGTCAGGCCCTGACCCGGGCTCAAGACCGGATCCGGGCGCGGATCCAAAGCGGCTCCGGCAAGCACGCTTCGGCGTGGTTGTACGGCAACCCTGAGGCGGATACCACAATGTGGTTGTCTCCGGCCGAGCTGGCGGTGGCAGTCCGGCTTCGGTTGGGGCTTCCAATTGCGGCCGCGCCGGGGGAGTGCCGCCTTTGCGGGCACGGTGCGACCGACGTCAACGGATCGCACGCCCAGACGTGTTTCGGCAGCGGCCGCCGAACGCGCCTTCACAACGCGCTGCGTGACATCGTCGCCGACTTCGCTCGACGAGGACTGCTCGGTCCTTCCATCGAGCGAGCCGTGTTCGCTAACGCGCGGCGCAAGCGCCCGGACATCAGCTACGTCCGGGATGGCACCACCGTCCTACTTGACGTCGCTGTCACGTACCCCCTACAACTCTCGCAGCCGCACTACGCAGCCCGGGCGGCGGCGGAGCCAGGGGGCGCAGCAGCCGCGTACGCTGTGGCCGTCAAGGAGCGTGTCTACAACGCAATCATTGCCAATGAGCCAGACCCGCGGGAATGGAAGGCGGTGCCGCTAGTTGTAGACACGTTCGGGGCCTGGTGCCCAGGAGCAATCACGGAGCTGCGGCACATTGCCCGCGCCAACGCCCTCCGTGAAGACCGGACCGTTTCGGCCGCCTGCCAGGACCTCTTCCACCGCTTGAGCTTTTCTATAGCCCGAGGGGTGGCAAGGATCGTCATTGCATCTGGTGGGGCGCGACCGGACGAAGCGGATCCACCCTGATGCAGGGGGTAGAGTCACTGCATCGCGGGTTTTTTTACCGGGTCGGACCTGTTAGCAGTCACGCGCAGGCCAGTCCCGTGTCGCTGTGAGACAGGCGTTCACAGTGTGCTGAAGAAGCATTTCTTTGGACTACCGCTCCGGAAGCAACCGGATACCGGCAGCCCCGCTGTACCAACATGGCAAGTACAGTGTCCCGCGCTCCAAAAAAAAAAAAAAAAAAAGAGAAGAGAAGAGAAAGTGACCGCAACGGCTTGGGAATTGGAGGACTTCCGTCCTTCTCGGTGGCCCGTCTTTCTTTTCTTTTTTGAAAGCACAGGGGCACACTCAAGAGCGTCGAAGAGCCGCCGCGGAAGGTGCGGAAGGTCATACGACCGCGGGCGAGCGAAGTGCAGGTCTGTGATGACACGCACTACACTGACGCATTGAACAAGTTTGGAAGCCTTCCAGCTACCTATCTTGAAGAGGATGGGGTGCAGAACTTGCGTCGTGATGATGGTCGATGCTTCTCCTTCGGTGAATGAAACGAGTAGTGCGCTGTTGCAGTGCTGCGTAGTATATTGACGACGGGCTCCGATTTCTTGTTCTCAAAGCAATGAGAGGGGCTTACCAATGCCGGGGTGGAAAACTCCCGGCTCTGGCCAAACTTATCACTTTTCGATCCGGTTCCTGTTGGCTGGAGTTTACCGCGTACCCGTTGAGCGAGAGGGACATTGCTGGGGAACATCGGCCCGTCGGCTTCGATGGTGTTCTAGGCTCTCAAGATGTCACGGGCCCTTTAGAAAAGCACACTCGGAGACTCATGCCCGACAAGGCTAAACGGAGGGTGGATCTCTTGTTCTCATCCTCTTGTACTCTAGTCACTTACGGAATACCACGCAAGGTTGATGTTGGGCAAAGCTTGCCTACCATGTCTCCCCTCCTCTTCTTCCGCCTTTCCGCGTCTATTCTCCGAATTCGTGTGCGCAACAGTGGGTTGTCCCGATAATCTGCACTCCCCCAGTCTGTACTAAAAGTAACAGTATGAGCCGGTCCATCCCCTCTTGATAGACCGTGATAGACCGAAGAATACAGCACCGGGCAATTTGATGCAGCACACATCATAATAAAAGAGGGGGGCGGCGCACTGGCGGATGCCTCAGCTAGAATGGCTGTTCCATGCGGGGGGTGGTAAAGTGGTCGGAGGTCGTTATTCTTTCCGGGCGGAGACAGTGAGGGCAGTGCTCTTGCTAACATCCGAAATGCCGGAGGAAACCCTAACTCACCAGGCTTGTTGTTTGCCCTACAATTTCCGTGGGCCCGCCTGTCAGATACAGGTTAGCCGCCAACATTGCGGGTAGAGATAACGCAAGAAAGCAGCGCGTGAATATATTGTGATGAACTGGGTGCAATGCTTGGCGAGTGCCAGAGGAGCACGTTAACGCAGACCGGTTTACTCCTGCTTACCTGCTGGGGAGAGGGTTTACTCTCGTCGCGTGCTCTAGGGACTATGGCTGGACCTGATAGACCGTGGTGGACCGCGATTCTCTGTGATAAACAGCGGCAGGCGCTTCGATGCAGTTTCAAGAGATAGGGACTGACCGGCTCAGTGGATGCGTCGTTCGCATCCGGGAGCAAGAACCAGGAAGAGAACGGGGCAAACCTTACGGCAACGAGTGACTCCTTGCCGCCGACGGGACGGCGCTGTGTCTTCCACCCGGGCTGTTGCAGGACTTGGGTTGCGTCGGCCTGTTACATAAGCGCCAGCTTGAAAGGAAATGCTCGACGATGCTGCCCGACAAAGAACAGAAGGGATCCCAAGCAATGCTGTAACTACCGAACCACGTGTTGAACGGACGTGAGGTCATGCGGGTCTACCCCTACACGACAGATCGCACAAACACAACAGGTCAAAGTCCTGAGTGAGAAACAACACACGGTGGTGCAAGCGAAGAACAAATCAGATTGTGGTTGTATTGTATTTGCCCTTACCTCTATGTTTCCTCCCTTCCATTCGGAGTCGAAGCAGCATCGAGTATTTTTGCATAACACCGCACCGAGATACTATATTCCCAATGCAAAACGAACCCACCAAAACATGTCGGTATTCCAACTCAAAAGAGCGTCTTCACAGGCAATTAACCGAGTGATTATCGCCGGAAACACATAAAAAAGGCTAGCCATAACCCATAACGAAAGCGTGCACTAAATATACAACCCGTAACCACATAGCCCTTTCTTGCTCTAAGAGAACCCATTCATGAACGGTCACGCGGAGACCCTAAACCCCCGGAATTTCAAGCGAACTTTAACTCTAAAAATACTCGAGGGGCTGCCTTGTGCTTACTTCGAAGGAGGCTGGAGGAGGAGAAACAATACAACTACAAAATGGGTCTTTTTTGTTGAACGCTTACGCCCGCCACTGAACCCAGATTCACCTGTGTTTCGTGTGGGCTACAGCACATATACCTCCTTTGATCTTTTGCAGCTGGCAGCCTCCTCAAGTATTTCCTACAAAGCAGGGGCTTATACAAAACAAAATCTGTACGCCTAAACGAGATCGTAAACGCAAATGTAGTGCGTCGAAGGTCTGGACGGAGGCTGTCAGGTGCTGCTCTGAGCGAGCGTGTGGTTGCATACTATGGCACGCATCGTGTGTGGGGCCTGCCGCTGGCAGAAGCCGTGGGCGACGAGTTGCAGGGCGCGCGGCTGCCGGAGGCCGCCGTGGCGGACCTGGACTTCGACAAGCTGGAGGCGCTGGCGGAGGTGCGCAGGATGCACGCGACCACCAAACCACACGTTTTGCATTCCAATACAAAACGAACGCCAAAACACTTCATTTTTGGTACACACAATCCAACACAAAGTAACACCTTCACAGGCAACTAAGTGAGCGGTTACCGCCGGAAACACACGTAAAGCCAAATCTGTACGCCCGTACGTAGTCATTCAGACAACACAAATGAAGAGCGTCGAATAAGGTCTCGTTGGGATACCTCATCCCTCATCGTGCAGAGGCGATGATGCTGTCGGGTGCTGCTTTGAGGGAGCGTGTGGTTGCATACTATGGCACGCATCGTGTGTGGGGCCTGCCGCTGGCCGAAGCCGTGGGCGACGAGTTGCAGGGCGCGCGGCTGCCGGAGGCCGCCGTGGCGGACCTGGACTTCGACAAGCTGGAGGCGCTGGCGGAGGTGCGCAGGATGCACGCGGCCGCCGGCGACCCCGCCGGAGACGGCGGCGCCCGCTTCGCCGACCGGCTGCTCGCCGCCACCACCGCCGAAGACCTCTGCGCGATTGTCGACGAGGCCTGGGCGCAAACCGTCCGGAAAGAGGCCGAAAGCCCGTCCACGCCCGCCATCGTCGCCCGGAAGCAGCCGGACGAAGCCCTCGGCGCCGTGTTTTCAGCCCCGGCCCTGGTCCTGAAGGCAGTACACCCTGGCTCTGCCGCTGAAAAAAGCGGGCTCGGCCTCCTCCTCGGCCTGCGCCTGATCTCCGTCAACGGCAGCCCCGCGGCCACGCTGGCAGACCTGCAGGCGCACCGTGGTTGCGAGGAGCTGGCTCTCAGGTTCGCGCCACCTGCGTTCCACTCGCTGACGGCGTGTGGCGCGGTGGTGGTGGAGGGGGGCGGCGGCGGCGTGACGCCGGAAGGAGTGGTGGCGGCGCCGCCGCAGGGGTCGGAGGCAGTGCTCCACGGCCTGCGCGTCACGCACGTGAACGGCGTTGCGTACCCACCGTCTCCCGTACCGGCTTCCTTCGGAGAGTACACATCCGGGGCCAGCCGACGCGGAACACCCGCAGCAGCAGGGGCCCGGACGGTCACGCTCAGATACGCCCCGGCGTCGCCCAGCCCCCACCGCTTCTACGAAGCGACGCTCCCCGCCAAAACCCCCGTGCAGGCGTACTCTCACGACCTCAGCGCCTTCCCCGCGGAACTCGGACTGGTCCTTCACCCCGTGTCCACGCCCCAAGGCTGTTCCCTCCGCCACCCCTCGAAACCCCCTCAGTTTCAAGCCCCCGGCGCTTTCCGCGCGGAAAACCCCGCGGGTCCCCCCCCCCGGGAGCGCTCGTTTTCGGCACGCGGGGTGGTGTCCTCCGTGGCTCCTTGCTCCTCTGCGAGCTACGCGGGACTAGCACAATTCGTCCACTGGACGTGCCTGGTGGCGACGGTTCCGCGTGGGCGGCGGGGGGGCGAGGGGAAGCCGAAGAAGGTCGTAGACCCGGCGTTCCTGCGGAAACTGGCGATTTTCGGCGAGGACGTGGCGGCCGACGACGCGAGGTACAGCGACGCGGGCGGAGGGGGATTCGACCACAGGCTGGCGTTCGTGGCTCCCGGGGTGGGGCTCGCGGACTTTTTGGTCGATGCCGCGCCGGGGGACGACCTGGGGTTCGTTGTCGACGAGAGCAGTCTCGCGATCGACTCCGTGCTGCCCGGTTCGCCGGCGCAGCGCGCGGGGCTGTCGAACGAGCACGTTGGGTGCGTGCTGGCGTTCGTGAACAACCGCCTCGTGCACTCTCCCGCGGACATCAGGGAGCACTCGAGGCCGCACCCTCTGGCGGCGGGTCTGAACCCGCCGATTCTCGTCACGCTCGTGAAACCGCAGGTTCTCGCGTACGCGGCGCCGTTTTACCGGGGCGCAGCGTCGCAGCTCGCACCGGACACGTGCACGAACCTCGGCCAGCTGTTTCCGCACGCTACTCGGACTGCGGACCCAGCGCGCGGCGGCTCCGATCTCTTCCACGCCCGGGGCATCGGCCTGCTGCAGTCCCTGCGTGTCCCTGCCAGCCTCGTGGCGACGATTCACGCTCGGTCGACACAGTCCTGCTCGTTCGATCACGACAGCCCGTCCATCCCCGACGGCACGCTGCCTGTCGTCCTCGAACGCACGGCTGGCCCGGCGAAGTTTCTGTACATCACAGTCTCCACGCGGCTCTCCGTGAAGTACCGCGTGGCCGCCGCCGTCGAGCGGTATGAACCGAGCAAAACGGGCGAGGTCCCCGGGATGCTCCGCGAGTATTATGGGCGGGAGGGGTTGTTGCTTGATTTGCTGACCGAGCGGTACGAGGAGCAGATCGGCGAGCAGGAGCGGGGGCTGGGCGACACGAAGGAGAGCGATGCGACCTTCGGAGACGCGATCCGGAGGATCCACGAGTGGCGGGGCGACGGGTCCAGGGGAGGCGAAGATGCGGCACCCCGCGGCAGCGACTCGGTCGCCGCAGACGGGGGACGCGGCGGGGGCAGAAGGCCGCCGGTGGAAGCCGATCAACCGGGCGTGCGCCAAGACGCGGCGGGATCCGAGCTACCGAACATGCGTCAAAACGCAGCGTTGGGCAGCGAAGCCGCCAGAACAGTGCCCGAAGCTGGCAGAACACACGAAGCCGCCAGCTCACACGAATCCGCCAGAACACAAGAAGCCGCCAGAACACACGAAGCCTCCAGAACAGTGCCCGAAGCTGGCAGAACACACGAAGCCGCCAGAACACAAGAAGCCGCCAGAACACACGAAGCCTCTAGAACAGAGCCCGAAGCCGCCAGAACAGAGCCGGCGCTCGATCGCGGCGGCCCGTGGGCCGTCGAATCGAGCATGCACCGAATCGCGAGTCTATGCGAGGAAACCATCAGAACCGAGACGGAAAGCGGCGTCGCCGCCGCAGCCCCACGGCGAGACGTCGCCGCCGAACCTGCGGGAACAGACCACCCCGCAACGCCGCCAGCTGCCGCTGCACGCGGCGCCCCTGCTGGACCGCGCAGTGACGCCACCCCGGCGGCGCGTGCCACTGAGCAGCCCGCGCGGGGAGACAGCCGAGCAGCAGGCGTCGAAGATGCCGGCTGCGAAAGCAACGCCGCAGAGCTCGCCGCCGTGCGCCGCACGCCGACCCCCGGCCAGCGAGGCCAAAATCCGCGAAAGTCGGCGGGAAAAACGGCTGGCACCGGCGAAGACCGCGCCACGACGGCCGAAACGGGCCGAAATCCGGAAATTCCACCGAACCCACGCGCCGAAAACGGCGCCCCCAAGCCCGAAGCTCTTGCCGCGCCGGCTTCTCCGGCAGGGACCGGCGGCGGCGCCGCCCTGCCGGAGTTTCGCCGTTCCGCGGGGCTTTCGGGACACGCGGGCTGGCACGCCCCCTCGCAAGTCGACAACGCCGCGTCCCCTGCGCCGTGCGAGAGGCTGGGATCGGACCTGCAGCGGGAGGCGACACGGGGATCCCGCGACGACAGCTGCTTTTCGGTGTCCTCCCTCTCGTGCCGGCCGGAGAGCGCTGGGAACCCGCGGCTGACGCCGCAGACCCCGGGCCTGGCGCGGGATTCCGAGCGCGACCGCAGCTCGTCGGGCGCCGTGTCGTGGACCTCGCAGGCGCAGACCGCCCGCACCCACAGCGAGAACTGGGCGCCGGCGGCGGCGGCGACGCCGGTGAGCCGCAGCCGGTCCGCGACGCTGGACTTGGCGGGGGAGGACGGGCAACAGGACGAGGCCTGGGAGCGGACGACCCCGCAGGCGCTCCACCTCCAGTGCGACCGCCCGCCGGGCGACGACGGCCAGGATCATCACCCTGCAGTTAGCGAACAGCGCGGGACCGGCGGAGTCGGAAAATCTGGGGAGAAACGTGGTGACGGCCAGACGGGCCGCGACGACCAGAATCATCCTGCAGTCGGCGAACAGCGCGGGACCGGCGGAGTCGGAAAATCTGGGGAGAAACGTGGTGACGGCCAGACGGGCCGCGACGACCAGAATCATCCTGCAGTCGGCGAACAGCGCGGGACCGGCGGAGTCGGAAAATCTGGGGAGAAACGTGGTGACGGCCAGACGGGCCGCGACGACCAGAATCATCCTGCAGTCGGCGAACAGCGCGGGACCGGCGGAGTCGGAAAATCTGGGGAGAAACGTGGTGACGGCCAGACGGGCCGCGACGACCAGAATCATCCTGCAGTCGGCGAACAGCGCGAAGCCGGCGGAGTCGGAGGATCGGGGGAGAAAGGTGGCGGCGGTCAGCCGGGCCGCGAACACCCGACGGCGGCGCGCCTGCCGCTGGGCGACGACCAGAATCACCCTGGGATCGGGGAGCCTGGGCACGGGCAGCACGGAACCGGGGGAGTTGGAGGCACCGAAGGACCGGAGGAGAAACATGCTGGCGGTCACACGAGCAGCGGCGAGAGAAAGGACGCCGGGCGCAAGGAAGACAGCAGCGACGAGGACGAAACGGAGGCGAACAAAAAGAGCACGAAGCCCGGGGAGAGCCAGAGCCAGGAGAAGGAGGGCGAAGCCGATGAGAAGAGCAGCACAACGCGCGGGAAAGGCGAAGAGGAACGACACAAGACGCACGCGAAGGACCGAACGACAGAGGTGAAGAAGAGCGAAGCGCGTAAAGGCGACGAGGACGATACGAACAGCGTGGAGGAGAAGGCGCGGGTCAGAAAGGACAACAAGGAGAAGAAGAAGAGCAAAACAGCCACAGCCGGCGAAAACGAGCCCCGTCCGCGGACCGACGAGAAAGGCGAAAGGGGCGAAAGTGAAGACCGACGAAGTGTCGAGAAGAAGGAATTCGAGGCACCACGCCAAAAGTCACGCGAAAGGAAGGACAAAACCGATGAAACGTACAGAGGGGAGCAGGATTCCCGCACGAAGGCGGACAGTCAGCTCGAAGCAGAGGCTGATGCTTGCGACACGCAAGACGATCCGGGATTATTAACAAGCTCGAAGGAACAACGGGAACCCACTGGTGAAAAGACGGGCGGCAGCCCCGGAGAGGCGCGGAAGTCACCGGTGGCGAGCTGGCTGTCCGACCCCAGCGCCGAGGTGCTCCGGCAGGTCGAAAAGTGCGCCGGAGGAGGCCACGCCAGCCCCGGCGCCCAGGCACCCCCCGCCGCAGATGCGGGCAGCCTGCCTGGCAGCGACCCCTCCGAGGGTGGCCCACCGGCGATGTCGTCGGCAGTGGCCCTGTTCCAACTGGCGGAGCCCGTCGGGGGCAACACCGCGAGCGAGGAGCCCTCCGGCAGCAGCGGCGGCGTGGTGCGCGGGGAGGGGGAGAAGGACATGAAGGAGACGAACGATGCAAAAGAGAAGACCCTCTCGAACGACCCAGCTCCCGGGTCGCCTGCGCCGGCGAGCGATCGAAACGCGGGGCACGGCAGCGGGACGCACGCACGACAGCAAGAAGCTCGGGTGAGCAGCAAAGAGCGAAAGGAGAAGAAGAAGGAAAAAAAAGACAAAAGAGACCAGACGCCGCCGAAAACCCCCGGGGGCGGCGGAGAAGGCGGCGCCGCGGAAGGCGTCCAGCACGTTGCCGAGCAAGCAACCGACCGCGCCGGCGGAGCGCCGCCCGGCCGGCCGCCGCTGGGCACGGGGGCCCGAGCGGGCAGCAAAGAGCGGAGGGAGAAGGCGGGCAAGGAAAAGAAGGGCAAAAAGGAGAAAATAGGTGCGGACGGCGAGGGCCACGCGGGAGGCGGCGGGATGTCGCCAGGCGCCCGGACCGCGGACGAGGAGCAGAAAGAAGATCAGCCCGACCAACAACCGGCCACTACTGCAACCCGTGCCAGCAGCAAGGAGAGGAAAGAGAAGAAGGACAAGAAGGGGAAGAAAGACGAGGACGCCGGAGAAGCCGTAAGGCGAGAATCCGCGCAAGCCGACGGTCAAGCCACAAGCGGGGCGCAGAAAGAAGATCAGCCCGACCAACAACCGGCCACTACTGCAACCCGCGCCAGCAGCAAGGAGAGGAAAGAGAAGAAGGACAAGAAGGCGAAGAAAAACGAGGACGCCGGAGAAGCCGCAAGGCGAGAACCCCACGCGAAAGACAGCGAGTCGCAAGCCGACGGTCGGACCACCGGCGAGATGCAGAAAGCAGATCAGCCCGGTCAACAACCGGCCAGTACAGAACCTCGCGCGAGCAGCAAAGAAAAGAAGGAGAAGAAGGATAAGAAGGCAAAAAAACACGACGGCGGCGACGGAGCCGCAAGGCGAGAATCCGAGTTGCCAGCCGCCGGCGAGATGGCGGAAGGAGGCCAGCCCATCCAACAACCCGTCACCGCGGGCGGCAAGGAGCGGAAGGAGAAGAAGGACAAGAAGGCGAAGAAAGACGACGGCGGCGAGTCGAAACACAGCAAGTCGCAAGCCGGAGCATCTCCGTCCAAAGCGGACGGTCAAACGACGGGGGAGGTGCAGAAGGGAGGCCAACAACCGGCCAGCACCGCAACCCGCGCGAGCAGCAAAGAGGGGAAGGAGAAGAAGGACAAGAAGGCGAAGAAAGACGACGAAGGATCCACAAGCCCCGCGGAAACCAGCGGACCCCCCGTCCCCGAATCGTCGGGCGCCGCGCTGTTCCAAGCGACGGGATACAGCGACAGCCGCAGCGGCACCCGGGGCGACACCCAGGCGGAAGTCAAGGCAGAACCGAAGGCGCATCAGCGGGGCTCCCCGTCCGATGACGGAGAACCCAGCGGAGCGAGCACGGCCCCAGCGAAACACGCGCCCGGGTGGGGCACAGGTGGGGTGGGTGCCGACGAGGCAGCCGCGGGGGGTAGCCGCAGTGCCGCCGACGGTGCGAAGCCTGCGGCTGGGGGCGGCTCGGGTTACAAGGGTAAAGGGGAGATGGACACCGACGCGTCAGACGCGAAGCGTCGGTTGAAGCAGAGCAGCCACGCGAAGCCTGCGGCTGGGGGCTCGGCTGGCAAGGGTAAAGGGGAGATGGACGCTGACGAATCAGACGCGGTGCGTCGGTTGAAGCAGGGCAGCCGCACGAAGGCTGCGGCTGGGGGCGACTCGGCCGACAACCTTCCGGTTGACAAGCGGTCGGGGGTGGATACGTCCTTAGCGCGCACCAGGTCGTCGGACGACGCGGAGACGGCAGCTTTGCGGGCGGGCGGCATTTTCCGCGCGGAGTCGCCGGCGGCCGGGACTTCGCCCTTTTTCTGGACCGAGACGGACCACCCGACGGATGACGGTACGGCGCGGTCGAAGGTGCCTGCGGGGCAAGGTTCCGCCGCTGCGGAGCGGGCCCGGAGCCACTCCTGCGCGCCGCCCCTGCGGATGACCATCTCCGTGACGTCGCCGCAGCGGCAAACCGACGAGCTGTCGTCGTTTTCCTCCCTCCCGTTCCTCGATCCCGCCATCGACACGCCCCTCAACGCTCTGCTCATCACAGTCCTCCGCGCGCACATCACCGCCAAGCCGGGGGCCATCTGCCCGAAGCCGAACCCGTACGTACTGGTAGAAGGGTGCGGCGGGACGTTCAAAACGCGGCACCAGAAAGAGACCGTCGAGCCCGCGTGGAACGAGTGCTTCGAGCTGCCGAAGCCGCGGCTGCCGACGACGCTCTGCTTCGCGGTGTATGACGGCAGCTTGCTCGCGGAAACGGACTATCTCGGCGGGTGCGAGCTGACGGTGACGGAGCACAGCACGAAGCGGACGGTCCACGAGCTCCCGCTGGCCGATAAGGCGGCCAAGCGGCACGGCTACGCCGCCGCGCTGAAGAAGGCCGCAGCCGGGACAGGGCCGGCGGTGAAGGGCCACCTGTACGTGGCTATCGCCAGCACCGCGAGCACCCTCCCGCCGCCGCGCAAGCGGGCCAACTCGGCGCTGGTCACAGCGCCGCCGCGGCCCCCGCCCCCCCCCTACCCCCTGGGGTCGTTCCCGCCGGGCCCTCACCGCCAGAACTGGCGGGCGGAGGCCCCGCCGCTGCTGTGGGACCGCGTCGCGACGTACCTGCTGGCGTATCGCCCGGAAGCATGCGAGGGCAGCCCTGGGGCCGTACACCGGGAAGTGTTCGAGTTCATACGGGACGCGGGCGGCGGCGGGGCCGGCGGCGTGTTGGCCGCGCTGGCGGAGGCCTACGGGAGGGAACCGCCGTTCCCGCAGCACTACACGGCGCGCGCATCGCTCGCGCCGTTCGCTGCGGTCGCGGCCGCGGTGGCGGCCGCGGTGGCGGCCGCGGCGGCGCTGGCGGGCGGCCACCCGCCGCGGCGCGGCAGAAAAAGTGCCGCGAAGGACGGCGCCGATCACTCACCGCAGCGCGGCAAAAAATGTCTCGCGAAGGACGGCGCCGATCACTCACCGCAGCGCGGCGGAAAACCGCCGGCCGGGGAAGCCATCGATCGCTCACCGCAGCGCGGCGTAACAAATCTGGCGGGGGACGGCGCCGATCACTCACCGCAGAGGGGCGAAAAAAGTCTGGCGGGGGACGGCGCCGATCACTCACCGCAGCACGGCGAACACAAGCTCGCGCGCCGCGAGGCGCGCGCGCGCGCGGCGGTCGCGGGCGCCGAGGCCGCCGAGGCCGGCGCCCTGGCGCACCGGTTCGCGCTCGCCGCACTGACCCTCCACAAAAACTCGGCCCGCGCGATCTCCGTGGGCTTCCGCCGCTCTGCAGAAGCCGGGCTCCGCCCCGAACAGCAGCAGCAGCTGCAGGAACAGCAGCAGCAGCTGCAGGAACAGCAGCTGCAGGAACAGCAGCTGCAGGAACAGCAGCAGCAGCAGCAGCAGCAGCAGCAGCAGCAGCAGCAGCAGCAGCAGCAGCAGCAGCGGGGCATGCACCCAGCAGCTTCCGCCGCAGTCGGCGCCACCGGAGCTCCGCAAAGCCTGGCGTCGGAAACCGCGCGCGTCGACTGGGCGGCCCGGCGCGAGCGCCTGCTGCAGACACGTGTGCAACCGACGGCGGGCCATGCCGCCCCTCGTCGCCACGACCCGCCCCCCCCGCAGCCGGCCGCCACCAAGCCGCAGGGCTCCCCTGCCAGACCCCCCCGGAACCCCGCCCGCGCACCCACACAGCGGCACCCGCCGACCAGCGGCGTGAGCACAGGCCAGCCGTCGCAGCAGGCGACGGCGGCTCCTCTCCCGTCCAACCCCCCCCGGAGAGGCACCCCAGACCGTCGGCAGGCTGGGGACGAAAAAGCGGCCGACTTCGAAGTGTTCCCCGGGTCACTGCGCACCGGCCCGGGCGAGTTCGAGGAGGTGCTGGTGGCGTGCGGCCGCGGGCAGCACGGCGGCGCGCCGGCGCTGCTGCAGCTGCGGGTGCTCTCCGCCGACTGCGAGGACCTGCTCTGGGAAGCCTGCGGCGCGCCGGCGGTCGAGCGGGTGGGGGAGACGGCCGCAGGCGTGTTCTCCCTCGCGGGTTCGCCCGCGCTCCTGTGCTTCGAACCCGAGACGGGCGACGCTTTTTCCGCGTTCCTGCGCGCCGGAGGAAAAGACGCCGGCTCCGCCCACGAGCAGCGGAGCAGCACGAAGAGGCAGCGGCAGGAGGAAGAAGAGCGAGAGCAAGAGGCAGCAGCAGCAAGAGGCAGCAGCGAGGGCAACAGAAAGCTGCAGCAAGAGCAACAGCAAGAGGGAGCAGCAGCAGCAGCAGCAGCAGCGAGAGGCGGCAAGAGCAACAGGCAGCAGCAGCAGCAAGAAGAGCAACAGCAAGAGGCAACGGCAGCAACCGACATCGTGCTGCGGCACAGCGGCCCGTGGCTCGACGAAGCCGCCGTCGAGCAGGCGGCCGCCAAGCTGCTGGGATGCCCTCCCGCTCTCGTGCGGGTGCTGAAGAAGGCGAAGATCACAGACGGGCACTGGGCCGTGCGCATCCGATCGCCCGCCGAGCCTGCGACCCGCCCGGCCGACGTGCTCCGGCGGATGGGCGCCACGGTTTTGCCGTCGAATGCTGGCGGCGGCGGCGGCAGCGGCAGCGGCAGCGGGCACCACCGCACTTCCAGCGGCGAGGATTCGCCGCAACCCCCCGGCAGGCGGAGCCCCGCGGCGCGGAAGCGCAGCGAGGTCATCCAGGCGCTGTGGTGCGGCGGCGGGCGGGCCGACTCCCCTGGCGGTGTTGTCGAGCAGCCGGCCGTTCTGAGCACGTCCTTGCAGTATCCCGAGGGAGGGGGTACGCGGTGCAGACGCGACCTTTTCGGCACATCCGAGCATGAGCAGCACGTGTCCAATCCAAGCACCTTCTTGCAGCCCGGAGAGGGAGGGGATACACGACGCAGACGCGACCTTTCCAGCACATCCGAGCATGAGCAGCACGTGTCCAATCCAAGCACATTCTTGCAGTCCGCAGAAGGCGGGGAAACACGGCGCAGACGCGCCCTTTCCGGCGTTCTCGAGCAGGAGCAGCACGTGTCCAATCCAAGCACCTTCTTGCAGCCCGGAGAGGGAGGGGATACACGACGCAGACGTGACCTTTCCGGCACATCCGAGCATGAGCAGCACGTGTCCAATGCAAGCACATTCTTGCAGTCCGCCAACGGAGGGGAAACTCGGCGCAGAGAGCAGCACGTGTCGAATCCGAGCACCTTCTTGCAGTCCCCAGAGGCAGCCGGCCGCGAAGCCCCGGGGGGTGCGGCTGCCCCGTCGGACTTCCTGACCACCCTCGCCCGCGCCGCGCAGCTGACGCGGGGCCGTCGGCCGGCGGCCGCGGGCTGCGGCCGGACGGCTTCGCCGCGGCACGCACGCCCAGGCGAGAAAATCAGGCGCGTCCGCGCGGCCAGCAGCAGCAGGCGCGGCAGCCCCCGCCGCCGGCCGCCAACTCCCCCGGCGCCCGCCGGCCCCGGGGCCAAGCGGATGGGATACTCGAACGTGACCGGCCGTGCGTACGCGGCGGCGGCCGCCGCGATCGCCGCCGAAAACGCGCCGGAAAGCGTGTACGCCTCGGTTGCCCGCTATCAAGAGGAGGAGTCTGCTCCCACTTCCAGCCCGGACTTCAGCCCGGACCTCGACCCCCGGAGGGTGCGTGGGGCGGCCGAAAACCCCGACAGAGGGTTCGGAGCCGCCCTTTCGCCTCGGAAGCAGCGTGTCGATCTGCCGTTGAACGCCCTATACAACGCGGCGGTTGATGCTTCGTCGGACTACCCTGCCCGCCACCCCCGGAGGATGGGCGGGGCGGCCGAAGACCCTGGCAGGGGTATCAGAGCCGCCCCTTCGCCTCTGAAGCAGGGCGCCGACGTGCCTGCGGCGTCGTCTGCGGCGGTCGCTGCCCTGTACACCACGGCGCTTGACAGCTCTTCCCGCATCGGGTTCGGCTCGCGTCGGCGGTCCCCGGGGGAAAAGGCGCACAGCCCGCCTACACCCCCTCGTTCGCCCACATCGGCGCGAAGCAGCGTGAAAAAGGACCCCCCGCCGCCGCCCGTGCGTTCGCCGCCTCGCAGGAGAACCCCGGGGGCTCTGTCGCCAAGGGACGCAGCCGAGGCGGATAACGACGACGGCGCCGGGTGCCGGCCGTTTCGCAACCCGCACCGAAGGAGGGAAAATCGGGCGGAGGGGTCTGCGGAAGGGCTGGAATCCCGGGGAAGAGGTGGAAGCGCTGCCGGAAAGGGGCAAAGCCGGCTGGGGGGCGGGGAAGGCGTTCGGGTGGGCAGGGAGCTGTACTCCATCCTGCGCGGCGTCGCCTCGGCGGCCGCGGAGCCCGGCACGAAGCTGGCGCTCGACCTGCTGAGCGCGCCGCTGTCGCTGGCGGGGCCCGCGGCGCTGCTGGACGCGATCTTGGTGCTGGCCGGCGACGTCGAGGGCCCGCTGCTGCTGCCGACAAACGTGTTCCTGTCGACGCAGCAGGGCGCCCGGCACAGAGCGGTCGTCCACGCCGGGAGTCGAGGGGTCGTCGAAGCACCGGTGCCTGCGTTGATCAGCGCATTGCGGCGCAGCGCTGCGGAGTTCAATAGCAAGACGCCTTAAGACGTCTTCACACATATCGTGATGCGCGCGTTCTTCTATTGACAATAAAGGCAAACTCCTCGCAAGCCGGAGGCACCGGTACCTACATTGATCAGCAATTGCTGCGTGGCTGCAAAGTTCAGTAACAACACGGCTTCACGCGTCGTGATGCGCATTCTCACACGAAACTCAACGTGTTGCTGGACCATGAGATGATGAACGAGCAGAGTATACCTTCTGAACGCTGATTCAGGCAGTTTCGCCGCAGCCGAGGAAGGCGGGTGGGCAGGGAGCTGTATTCCATCCTGCGCGGCGTCGCCGCGGCGGCCGCGGAGCCCGGCACGAAGCTGGCGCTCGACCTGCTGAGCGCGCCGCTGTCGCTGGCGGGGCCCGCGGCGCTGCTGGACGCGATCTTGGTGCTGGCCGGTGACGTCGAGGGCCCGCTGCTGCTGCCGACGAACGTGTTCCTGTCGACGCAGCAGGGCGCCCGGCACAGAGCGGTCGTCCACGCCGGAGTCGAGGGGTCGCCGAAGCACCGGTGCCTGCGTTGATCAGCGCATTGCGGCGCAGCGCTGCGGAGTTCAATAGCAAGACGTCTTCACACATATCGTGATGCGCGCGTTCTTGTATTGACAATATAGGCAAACCCCTCGCAAGCCGGAGGCACCGGTACCTACATTGATCAGCAATTGCTGCGTGGCTGCAAAGTTCAGTAACAACACGGCTTCACGCGTCGTGATGCGCATTCTCACACGAAACTCAACGTGTTGCTGGACCATGAGATGATGAACGAGCAGAGTATACCTTCTGAACGCTGATTCAGGCAGTTTCGCCGCAGCCGAGGAAGGCGGGTGGGCAGGGAGCTGTATTCCATCCTGCGCGGCGTCGCCGCGGCGGCCGCGGAGCCCGGCACGAAGCTGGCGCTCGACCTGCTGAGCGCGCCGCTGTCGCTGGCGGGGCCCGCGGCGCTGCTGGACGCGATCTTGGTGCTGGCCGGCGACGTCGAGGCCCGCTGCTGCTGCCGACGAACGTGTTCCTGTCGACGCAGCAGGGCGCCCGGCACAGAGCGGTCGTCCACGCCGGGAGTCGAGGGGTCGCCGAAGCACCGGTGCCTGCGTTGATCAGCGCATTGCGGCGCAGCGCTGCGGAGTTCAATAGCAAGACGCCTTAAGACGTCTTCACACATGTCGTGATGCGCGTTCTTGTATTGACAATATAGGCAAACCCCTCGCAAGCCGGAGGCACTGGTACCTGCATTTATTAATAGCGATTGCGGCGTGGCTGCAAAGTTCAGTAACAACCCGGCTTCACGTGTCGTGATGCGCACTCTCACGCGAAACTTATCGAACGGGCAGAGTATGCGCATTGCGGCGCGGCGTGCAGAGTTCAACAGCAACATTGTACGAAACCTGTTGAAAGCATAGACACTCTCGAGCCAGGTACGGAGGCACAGGTACCTGCATTATCAGCGCATTGCGGCGTGGCGCTGCAGAGTCGCAATGTTCATTTTCACACGAAACCTACTGGTCCCCTGAGATGGTGAGGCGAACAGATTATTCGTTCGGTATAAATCAAGCAGCGCTTTTCGGGAGTACGAGCAATGCGCCTGCCAGAAGGTTGACCGCCGTCTTCACCGTGAGGCAGTGCCGTTTCGGAGCACTGAAGAATTGTGGCCCTTTCTGCAGGGAGGTAGTTTTTTTTTTTAGCGCGGACCCCCCACCAGACAGAGAACCGTGCGGCCGCCGCGGAAGACGCGGAAAGGCATGACGGCACGTGGGACCGGATCTGGACGACCCCCGGAAGCGCGTGATCTCGCAGGCTGCGCGGCGCATGCGCAAGGTTAATGCGCTGAAGTACATCGACCAACTCATTTGTGCGGCACCGACCTGCCACGTTCAAGCTTGCTCCGACCACTGCCGACGCTCGCTAGCCGTCGACGCTCATGACGGCAGCCCCATCCTGAAGTGCAAAAACTGCCGACGCGTCACTGCTGATGTGTGCGCTCGGATTGGCGCCGCTCAAGCGGCCACCTTACGTCACTCGTTCGTTTGTAAAGATTGCTCCGTTCTTCTCCCTGACTTGTTCCCGGATTAGGATGACACATACTACTACTACTACTACTACTACTACTACTACTAGGTGGTGACCCCTCCGAACAGCCTCCCTGGCCCTGGCCCACGCCTGATGCCGCAACCCCTAAACCCGGGCGGCGGCGCTTTGGCGTGAGCCAGGAACCTCAAGGGGAGCAGCGCGAGAGGCAGCATCCACGCTTCAAAGGCCCACACACATACTACTACTACTACTAGCGCGGACCGGTTGGCAACAATATTGTGGGCTGCCCTACAACGTGTTGTGAAGCTGCGGCGCCGTTGAACCCTTTGAAAATCAGGACTGGGCAGAAGTCACATTCCACTCTGTTTTGGGGCTATTGTGCAGTTGTAGTCAAATAGAATGATCATGCATCAATCTAGGCTTGACACGATACAATCTCTGGTATCGGGGAATCTCTGATTCGTCAGATTTTCCTCGGGTTTGAGTGACAAGAAACCTGGATGATCCTGCCAGTAGTCATATGCTTGTTAGGATTAAGCCATGCAAGTCTCAGAGTAAATGGATTAACAGTGGGTCTGCAGACGGCTCATTAAATCGGTGGCAATCTACGCGGGGAAAGGTGCCTTTTGGGCCCAGTTGGATAACAATGGTAACTCCATTGCTAATACATGTCCGAAGAATCCAACTCGATTCAACCCCGTGGCCTTAAAACCGCGGGGTCGAGGAGGATACAATTGACCGAGATAAGAACCGCAGTCGGCAGCATACGAGCTGGCTTGTCGGAGTAGTTAATGCAGAAGTGCTTCAACACAACGTGGGCGGCGCCGAAGCTTCACCAGCTTCGGCTGACACCATTTGCGCACTTAACCATGGTTAAGAAGACGAATGAAAGCATGGCCACAAAGATAGCTCAAAGCATAAGGCGAAAGGAGTAGAAGGCGTGTTTTGGTGGTTGGTCAGATTTCCTTTACCTGAAAATGAAACAGGGCAAAAAACAAGTGGGAAAACGATCAAGGATGATCAGCCGGCACGCACAAGCAAATCGAAGAGCCTGTCTTTTCTTTTGCAGAGGAGCGTTTTTTGTTGTTGCATATTGTCCATTCCTTAGAGCTCGTAGCCCCCCCTCCTGTGTTCTCCATTACTTCCAACTTTCTCCTTTACCTTGCATCAAATAGGTGTCACGGCAAGTTTTGGCAGCCGCTGCTTAACAAAATTTGACGTGGGCGGCTTTAGATCTTCATCTGAATGACACCTCAACCACAATATGTTGTCGACAACAAACAAGTAAAAGAATAAAACAAAACTACGCATCTCTTTCTCTTTCTCCTTTTTGCGCTGTCGGTTGGAAAGTGTTCTCCACGCCAAGTCCCGACGGAATCGGCACGCCAGAGCTACGCCTGTCGCCGCTGCGACCCTGTGCTTCTAGCAGTCGATCGTGCGGTGGAGGTTGCCCTGCGGATGTCTATTCGGAGAGTGCTTCAGCATGAATGAGGTAAGTGCGTCTGTCAGCTAAACAACATGGAAATGGCTGAGTATCGTCGGGTATACAGTGGACACCGTGGCGCAGCTGTTCTTCCCTTTGATGATCGTCGTGTTCAGCATGGGATTCGTCGTGTTCAGCATGGGATTCGTCGTGTTCAGTATGGGATTCGTCGTGTTCAGCATGGGATTCGTCGTGTTCAGCATGGGATTCGTCGTGTTCAGCATGGGATTCGTCGTGTTCAGCATGGGATTCGTCGTGTTCAGCATGGGATTCGTCGTGTTCAGCATGGGATTCGTCGTGTTCAGCATGGGATTCGTCGTGGTGCAGGTCCACGGCCAGGACGGGTTCGAATCCATCCAAAAGCGCCGGTCGTCCCTCGGGCTTCTGTTCGCGCCCGTCGCCGCCCACGTCCTGCTGCTGGTGGCGCAGTTTGGCCTCGATGGTTGGAGCACGACGTATCCGTACGCCACGATTCCCGGTACCACCTCGCCAGCCTCCGGCTGCCTACACCATAAGCACCCGCCGGTGCTTCTACATCTCCTGGGGACCTGTTCCTTCAGGTCATCGTGGCGCAGCTATCTTGCATGCATCATGCTAC
This sequence comes from Diplonema papillatum, assembly GCA_030068145.1. Taxonomy (NCBI): domain Eukaryota; phylum Euglenozoa; class Diplonemea; order Diplonemida; family Diplonemidae; genus Diplonema; species Diplonema papillatum. The sequence goes on along the minus strand of JAPJBO010000487.1, from coordinate 55,754 downwards.
AGATACCGCAGGCGTCTTTCATACAGTACGCTACTGGCCCTCCAGGAGCCACCCGTACCCACCCTGGCCCACCTGACAGTGGACGCCCGCACCCTTGTTGTTATGAGTACTCTCTCGCTCTCTCGCTCGGAGTATAATATTGAGCAGTATTCTCAGGCCGCTGCTTTATACGTCGCTGCTGCAAAAAGGAGTTTCTCCAACTGAACGTTTCCTTTGAAAACACACGGCAATAGTTGCCAACTCTAGTTTCCTCCAATGCAGGTGCCTTTCTTAAAAATACTCGAGGGACTGCCTTGTGCTCATTTCGAAAGAGGCTAGAGGGGGAGAAAACAATACAACTACAAAGTGGGTCTTTTTTGTTGAACGCTTACGCCCGCCACTAAACCCAGATTTACCTGTGTTTCGTGTGGGCTACAGCACATTTACTTCCTTTTGATCTATCGCAACTGGCAGTCTCCCCACAAAGCAGGTGCTTATACAAAAAACAAAAAGGTGTCCCACCCCCGCGCCTCTGCCCAGCCCAAATACTAAACGCAGACCCCCCCCAAAAAAAAACATACATGAGAGGCACGTAGCGCCTGAACACGAAACTACGTTTCCTCCCCCCTGGCCTCCATGCCGAATGATGAGTGGTTCCCCACCGCGATGATGCTGTGTCACAGAGCAACGGGAGAGGAAGTGAAGGTTGACCGAGGGCAGTATGAAAAAGACTACGCCGTGTTCACAAAGGACAGCGAGGTTTCCGTGCGATGGCGGGTCGTCGATCTTTTCCCCATGGTCAACAACCAGCAGCTTATCGCAGGCTCGGAAGTGGACGGCGTCAGCGGCAAGGCCGTAGAGGGAGCCGACATCAGGTCTGCATGCCGCAAAAGTATTTCCAATAAAGTACAGACACCTTGGGTGCGTGACGAAGTATTCCCAATATAGTTTCTTTTTCTTTGTGTTAACAATGCATTGTTGGTACTAAAAATTAGTAGTTGGCAGCGTACTACATAAAACTTACCAAAGCAGGCGAGTTCCGCTAGTGCGCACAAACAAAAGAAAGCGCCCTACTAATTTTTGGAACAACATTCTAGTCCCCGAAATACGGGAAAATCATGGTTAAAAAGTCTGTAGCATGGCCGGAATGTTTTTTTTTTTTTTGTCGTATAAGATCGCAGATCTTAGAATATTAATAAATCCGACGAATACTTAACACTCGTTACAAGGTTAAATAACCCCGTCGCTATCCCACCCTTGCAAACATCGTAACTTCACCCCTCGCTTGCCCACCCTTGTCCACGCTTGGAAAACATGCCAAAGACGGTGACGGAAGAATACCTGTCCAGCCTGAAGCTGGCAGAGCTGCGAGCGGTCGCCGCGGAGCTCGGCGTCGAGGTCAGGGGCCTGCGGTCCAAGGCGGAATTCAACGCGCGCCTCATAGAAAATTGCCGCCAAGGCAACAACTACCAGGACACTAGACCGATACGGGCTACATGGCAAGCCCTGCTAAACATGTATGCACGTGGGGGGCCTGAGATCGCTTTCCTCGCGAACGTGAACTCGGTGTCGGTCACAAGAACCATGGATTTGGCAAAGCACATAGGAAAAAAGAGCGCTAAAGTAAGTCGAATAGTCGGCAAGAGGCAGCAAAGATATACACACAAACATACAATACCTTAAAGGAACCGTTATGACTACGGTCACCCGGAGACTATAAAACCCCGGATCCCTAAGCGAACTTGCACTCTAGAAAAGAAGGAAGGCGCCCCCCTCGAGGACAGCGACGACGAATCCACCGGAGAGGACTCTGAAGATGGCGTTGGGCAGGCATCTGAGACGGGGACGATTGTGACAAACACACCGAATCACTGCCTGACCTTTCTACCTTCGATTTATGCATCATCCGCGACGGTGAAGACGAAGCAGCAGACGGAGCCAGTATGCGCAGTAGGAGGATGTATTATTTCCACGTTGAGCGAGGTTTTTTTGATGACCTGGAAGCCTGGCATGCGACCTTCGTGGGCGTGTTGCTGCTTCGCCACCTTGTGGGTGTTGCGGGTCCTCTAGCCTCCATGCCTCTGACCTTGCAAGCACAAAAAAGTTTTCACCAGAAACTCCTGTGGTTAAAAAACCTTTTTTAACCGGCCTGTTTTGAGAATATTTTTTTTGTCGTATAAGATCCAGGGGTTAAGTTAGGATTTTCTTTTTAGCTCTATTCCCGGTTTTCCCGGTTTTTGCCTGTCAGCGCTGCACTGCGGTTCGGACGCGTTCCCGGCCCTCATTCGCATCCCCGGGGCCACGTTTCCGGCCTGCGGCGGCATCGGCCTTCGGCCGCGCCTCCTTGCCCTACACATGTACCCGCCATTTCACCAGCGATGCTGCAACGTGGTAACACCATGCCGCTGCGCCCAAGCGTGCCCGCTCAGTTGCAAAACAGAGAACGGGAGAAGCCTACAGGTGCAACAAGTAAACTGCAAGTCAGGGGAGGAAACAGCAGAGACCCAAACAGGGAGGTAGACGATGGCTTCGGAATCTTTGTTTACGTGTAGCAATACCGCTGGTCATCAGATCCACCAGCTCTTTTCACAACTCTTTCTCAGGGTCATGGCGTGTTCTTGGGCAGCTTTGAGGTCTTCGAGAGACGTATATGCAAGCTTTCTTTCCCCAGAAGTAAAGGTCTCTACGTACGAGGAAAGAACGTCATTTGGAATGCCATCCGCGGTGATGCTTCCTTCGGTGGATACGGTCATGTACCCCTGAAGGCTCGTATCATTCAGCCTGCTGCTGAGTCGGTCCTTCACAAGGCGAAGCTTGGAGAAAAGACGCTCAGCACCAGCAGTTGTGAGAGGTATTGCGAGTGGTATTGTGAGGAGGCGTGCGGTATGCGGATACGCCAAGCGATTTGCAGTTTCCCGGAGGAACGCACGGATGATTTCTGAGAACGAGCACACAGCCAGATCGACGGAATGTACCGTTTCCTTGATGGCAGGAAGCACGTGACACAGCTCTTCCTCAAGCCCGGCCTTCACTTCAGACGAGAAGTATGGTGGCGAAACGGCTGTGTTGACGACCCTTCCATCATCCTGCATGAGCTGAAAACTCTTTCCTTCGCAATAGTGCGCCGTCAAGACATCGAGTTTGGATCTTGCCAGCACAAGGTCGTCGTAGTTGGGGTTCCGAGGGTCGTAGATGCCGAAGGCAGCAAGTGTTTCGAACTCATTCATGCGAGACAAGAGCTCCGTCTTCAGGTCGCGCAGGAACGGTGCCCCAGTTTCCGAATGGTAGTGTTCAACAGTTTGTGCGGTGGCTTGTTGTTGGCTTTGAGCATCGTTAATAACAACCCAACAACCGGAGTACCGTGGAAATGACTGCGGAGAATCAGCCAGCCGCGCGATCTTGTTGGTGTAGTGCCTGGCAATTGTTGTTATGTCGCAGAAACAAAGTTTGGGGTACTGCAGGCAGCGGGAGAACGCTCCCATGACGTTCATTACCTCCTCCATCAAGAACAGCCCTACGAGGTTGCTTATGTTGCGGTATTTCTGCCGCATCTCGACGGCCTTTTCGCTTTCGAGTTTCTCGAAGCAGAGAATTACGCCCTTGAGACACGATGTGATGGCTTGAGCACACCGCTCATGCGAACACCAACGGGTATCTCCAACTGCACAGAGTTCACGCTCCCGCCAGAAGCCATATGCATCGAGAGCCGTCACAGCAGTTTGGCATTCGTGAAAAGTGCGCAGTTTGCCGGTGTTGTCGCCTCGCCCGCGGTAGAGGGTGTTGTATGTGTTTGCGACCATCTCGTAGCACTCTGCCATGGTGGGGTTGGCTTTGACAACATGAGCAGCGACAAGGTTCAAAGCATGCCCCCGACAGCCAGCCCAGAGGAGAAATGGGGCCTTGCTTATCTTCATTCGCAGTTGCACACCCTTTTTTCCACCAGACATGGTGTTGCATCCGTCAGTAGCAAGTGCAACAACCTTGTGCCAGAAGTCGGGTCCAAGATCTTGTGTTTCCCGCTGAAGTAAGTTGGCGATGTTCTCAGCTGACTGGCCGTCCCGCAAGGGAGTAATCCTCCAGAAGACCTCCTCGGTTTCGAACGTCGTGGGGTTAACAACTCGAACAAGGATGGCATGCTGCGAAAGGCGAGTCACGTCTTGCGTTTCGTCCGTTATGATGCTGCAGAACGGGGACTGACGGACTTTTTGACGCGTTGATGCTTCGGTTTTCTGGCACATGATCTTGAGCGTCTCAGCGACAATGTCGGATGACGTCAGGTTGTTGTAAGTTGCTGTGAACTCCTTCAACTCCGGGTCCGTGTAGCCGTCACGCTCCCGAAGCTGCGACATGGTCGTGTACAGTGCCCGGTTCCAAGAACAGCAATACTGGATGTCATGGAACACACGGCAGAGCACCTGGGTGTTGATCAGCATCTTCACTTGACTGTTAATCCACTTCTGCTCATAGGCCGTTGAACGAATTCGACCAGCGTTGCCGTACTGAAGCAGGGATCGCTCCTTCGAGAGCCAGTCACGCCACTTTTCGCTGTGCTTTGAGCGCGTTCCGCTCGTGTGTTCCTTGCCCCGCGAGGTTAAGCGGCATGCGACCTCCCTCCAAGGGAGAGCACGCCCTGAAAACGGACCCCTTGCGCTTTCCGCAAAACACGCACGACACACAAGCCCCTCGGAAGTCGGTTTCGCCCACGCATGACTCTCTCGAAGCATGGTCATCAGCCGTGTGTCATTTGCAATCGTGGGAGGAATGAGCGGGATTTCATCCTGGAGCGGAAAGGACAGTGCGCCTGACGCAGGGGCAGCGTAGCGTTGCGGAACGAGGACGTCTTCGACGAAAGCATAGAGTTCGTGTTTGTGCAGAGTCGGATGTGCACAGGGGTTCGTCGTCCGCTCAGCACGAGTGGTGTACCCCGACTTGCGACTGCGACTCTTGACAGCCTCAATAACCGCCGCATCCGGTTCTTCATCAGCTTCCCTGTTCATTTCAGCTTGAACAATGGCAATTCCTGGAAGGGCAGGTTCCGCAGCTGGTGCTTCTTGCGTGGCGATGGGAATGACCTGCTCAACTTGCGCCGCCGCCGCCCGCTCCGCGCGCCTTCGCTGCTCGTCTGATCGCGATTCCGCCACAAGCGCAGTCCATGGCTTGCGGCTGTGCTCAGGCTTCGCGTCATCCTCGGCAGCGAGCTTGTCGAACTCTTGCATCCACTCCACAAGCACGTTGTTGTTCAGTGGCTGATGGTGCGCGAAACGACGAACCCTTCCTTGGTGGCAAAGAAAGGCGTGCAGGTTGCTGAACCTATCCTTACACGGATACCCAGCAGCTGTCCATGTTGCATACTCAACGTTGTAGTCAACGCCCAGCTCCTCTGAGGCGGTCCCCCTGATCTTCCTTCGTGAGAAACCGAAGCTGCCCAGATGCGCCTGGATCGCTGTTCGCTTTGCCATGACTTTGTGAATCCCCCACCCTGGTATGTAGTGCAGTGCAGTGCAGAATAGTAGTGCACTGCAGCAGTGCAGTGTAGTAGTGAACAAGCCGGTTCCGGGCTGGGGCGAATTCCACTTTTTTTTTTTTTTTTCCAAAACCGGGTTTAGCCGAAAGCCGGTTTTGGAAACCGGAAAACCGGCCCTAACTTAAACCCTGATAAGATCGCGGATCTTAGAAGATTATTGTATCCGACGAATACCTAACACTCGGTCCAAGGTTAAATAACCCCGTCGCTATCCCGAAAACATCGTAACTTCACCCCTTGCTCGATGATTGTGACAAACACACCGAATCACTGCCTGACCTTTCTACTTTCGTTTTTTGCATCATCCGCGACGGTGAAGACGAAGCAGCAGACGGAGCCAGTATAGGCAGTAGGAGGAGGATGTATTATTTGGTCAAGAAATAGTTTTTTTAACCATGCAGGATAATCCCTGAACATACCACGCCGTGGACATGTCAGTACAAAAAAGAAAGTGGGCAGCGTTGGAACCTGCCATGCAAAGATACAAAACAGGTCCTTCGCACGTGCTCAACGACGCCTTTTCTTTCTTTTTTTAGCCACATGCTTTTTGGCGCCGCTCGGCTACCTTAAGTCACTCATTTGTTTTACATGAACGCCAGCTTGAAAGGAAATGCTCGACGATGCCCGACAAAGAACAGAAGGGATCCCAAGTGCTGTAACTACCGAATGGTGTAAGCGAAGAACAAAACAGATTGTGTTTGTATTGTAGTAGCCTACAGGACAAAGCCATGGTTTGCCATGCCGTCATCTGTCCGCAAAGGTGGGGGAGGGGGGGGGGGGCCCTGGGGGGGATTGCAAGAACGTTTCACTAATCCCTGGACAGTTCGCTTGAAACCTTTTGTGGAAGACAGAAATGACTTGGAGGAGGAACGTGCTTAGGCGAAAAGAAAATGGACTGGCATGGCTGGCCACTGCCGCAGTGCGCCGAGGCGCGGCGTAAACCGACGCACCGGACCTGCAAATGCGCTATTTATTCTTCAATACGCGACCAGTGCCGTTCATCCTTTGCGACCGTACCAGTTGAATTCGAGCGGTTTCTTCCTTCCAGAAGCTGGCGCCTTCCGATCCTCTAGTCGACTTGTGGGGGCGGAGGTGGGATTGCAAGAACGTGCTTGGAATGGGTATGTGCTCAACACCGCACTGGTCCCGTCTGCGCCGTGTTTCGGTCCTTTAAGCCACGGACACATAAGGCGGATCATCATCAGCGTGGAACCTGAGTGTCTGCAGACAGGACTGCGGTGTGAGTCTGGTTTGTCAGGCTGCTGTTCGTAGCTCGTCACAACCAGGACCACCCGTGCTACTAGAGCACAGGCGAATCCGTCACGGGGAGAGGGGGGGGGGGGGGGGGGGGGGGGGGGGTTCTCCGCTATGCCGGCAAGTGTCCGCCAGAGTCTAACTGACACGTTCCCTTACTCTATATTTCCTCCCTTCCATTCGGAGTCGAAGCAGCTACGTCGAGTATTTTGTAAATATTGCTCCGTTCTTCTCCCTGACTTGTTCCCGATTTAGGATGACACATACTACCACTATTAGCCATCTATCGTCACAGATTGTTGCTGCATATCAAGTTCAAACTACTACTACTACAAGCCACATGCAGAGAGGCCATCTTTGCTCGGGCGTCCTCCAAGGGGACACATTGGCCCCAATGCTGTTCAACCTCGTGATCGATGCGATCATGAGAGAAGTTGAGGGGGTGGGCATTCCGAACGCGGGCGTGTGCTTTGGTCCTACGTGTGTGGACGATGGCATTTCCGCCTAAAGCACCTTGAATTTGTCGATGACATTGTTCTAACAGCCCGATCCGCAGCAGCAGCCAGAGTGCTCCTGCACAAGCTCACTGCGGCAGCCGCGAAGTATGGCCTGAAGGTCAACTACGGCGTAGGCAAGACAGAGGTAGTCGTCCTGGGTTCGCCAGTTGTACGTACCGTAACGCGTCCAGATGGGGCCTCCCTCCGTGAGGTTCTGGACTACAAAGTCCAGACACAAGGTCTCGGCCTCGTGCTCGTGGACAGCAGCGGATTTCCTACGGAACAAGTCTTTAGCCTGGGTAGCAGTACACAGACTGAAGTCTGTTTGGCGGTCCACGATTAGGCTCGACGAAAGGTTTTGTTTTTCAAGACGCTCGTGGTTCCCGTCTTTCTGTCAGGCGCTGAAACTTGGATCGTTGGCACTTCCCTGCTTCCCGAGATCACGGGTGCGTACACTTGCTTTGTTCGAGGCATTAAGGTCTACAGTCGCGGAACGCGCTGTAGCAATAACGACCTCTTCGCAGATCAGTTTCCGAGGATCGACCAGAAGTCTGATAAGGGGGTCTAGGCCATTGTCGCGGCGCTGGAGGGTCCGCGAGCCGTGGTGACAACCATGTTGACAAAAGACGTCCGAGACATGCGGCGGGAAGGGTTGCAGCTGCAAGGAGGCGTGGACCACCCCGTGGACGGGAGCTGGTGCCCCAGATGCCGGATTTCCGGATCCGCGAGGCGCTGCGGGACGCCAACTACGACGTCGACGCGGCCGGCGCCCAGCTTTCGAGCGAGCTAGGAAGACAGAGAAATGGGCGTTTGCCTGGTCGGGGCTTCGCTCACGACTGTCTCCCGAACAACCTTCAAATACATCCAGCTTAAAAAAAGTAGAACGTGGGGGGCCCAAGACTACACTCCACGAAGGAAAGTACTTGGTGTCGGTCACAAACAGTCCCGGACATGGCTAGCCATAACCCATAACGAAAGCGTGCACTAACTATACAACCCGTAACCACATAGCCCTTTCTTGCTCTAAGAGAACCCATTCATGAACGGTCACACGGAGACCCTAAAACCCCGGAATTTCAAGCGAACTTTAACTCTAAAAAACCTGGCCTCAGCGGTGCAAGCACCACACGCTCTTCTTACCGAAGCAGTTTCTTTCTCCCCGTGTCTTCGCACGAACTCGGTAACTACCCGCAGGTTTCTGAAGTCTGTCGATCCCAAGAAGTCTGATAAGGGAATATGGGTCATTGTCGCGTTGCTGGAAGGTCAGCAAGCCGTGGTGACAACCATGTCGACGAAGGACGTGCGAGACATCAACCTGCGGCGGGAAGAGATGCAGCTGCTAAGAGGCGTGGACTACCCCGTGGAGGTGCTGCGGGAGCTGCTGCCCCAGATGCCGGATTTCCGGATCCGCGAGGCCCTGCGGGACGCCAACTACGACGTCGACGCGGCCGGCGCCCAGCTTTCGAGCGAGCTAGGAAGACAGAGAAATGGGCGTTTACCTGGTCGGGGCTTCGCTCACGACTGTTTCCCGAACAGCCTTCAAATACATCCAGCTTAAAAAAAACCTGGCCTCAGCGGTGCAAGCACCACACGCTCTTCTTACCGAAGCAGTTTCTTTCTCCCCGTGTCTTCGCACGAACTCGGTAACTACCCGCAGGTTTCTGAAGTCTGTCGATCCCAAGAAGTCTGATAAGGGAGTATGGGTCATTGTCGCGTTGCTGGAAGGTCAGCAAGCCGTGGTGACAACCATGTCGACGAAAGACGTGCGAGACATCAACCTGCGGCGGGAAGAGATGCAGCTGCTAAGAGGCGTGGACTACCCCGTGGAGGTGCTGCGGGAGCTGCTGCCCCAGATGCCGGATTTCCGGATTCGCGAGGCCCTGCGGGACGCCAACTACGACGTCGACGCGGCCGGCGCCCAGCTTTTGAGCGAAGGGGTCGGGCGGAGGAGGGAGGCTGCCGGGCGGAGGGAGGATGCCAGCGGGATCAAGCGGAAGAGGCCGACGGCACCGGCCCCGCCGCCGCCGCCGCCGTCTGTCGCGTACGAAGGCTTCAGGACGTCGCCCATGCGTCAGAACCGGTTCGCCGGCTCCCCGAACGCAGGGCCGGGGTGCGACCTGTGCAACAGGCCGCTTCCTCCAAAAAAGCCGCGGCGATTCGAAGCGCTTGAGCCCTCGCTTTTTGGCCCGGATTCGAGTGACGAGGCCGCCGACGGGGAGCCCTTGGCCTGTGAGAACTGCGGATTGGCAGTCAGCAACCGGCGGTCTCCCCACACGCTGCCGATCCTGAGGAGCCTGCTGGTGCACGTGCGCGAAGCGAAAAAGGCGAGGCTTCCCGAAAAAGAAGTGTTCGAGGCCGTCCGCACGCAAGTTGAGTTCCTCAAGGTCCTCGGACGTGTCATCCGCCTGTTCCGCTTGAATGGCCGCAAGCAGTGGGCGATCACTCTATGCGGCACGGCCTTCCAAGTCATGCAGCAGGGCGAGATCAAAATCGGCGGCACCGTCTTCAACCTCCGCGCGTTGGCGGACCCCTTCACGCTGTGCCTGCTCCGCAAGCAGCCGGCGACCGCTACTTCAAACGCGGTGTACGCCACCATCCTGTGCCAGTGCAAGTCCTGCCCGCCCCCGGAGCACTTAGCCGCCGAGGTGCTCGAACACGAAATCACGAAACCCATCGCGCTCTCGAGCGTCGATGACGCGCTGGTGTTCCTCGGCTGCTGCGCCGCGGTTGTGCACGGGTTGGAGATCACCGACGACGCCCTCTTGGCGTGGGTTGCGAAGACAGTCGACGAGTACACGTAGCCAGCTTTTATTATCAAGCTGTGCGCTCGCAGGTTGAGTTCCTCAAGGTCCTCGGGTGTGTCGTACGCATGTTCCGCTTGAAGAGCCGCAGTGGGCGATCACCCTTTGCGGCACGGCGTTCCAAGTCATGCAGGAGGGCGAGACCGGCGACCGCCACTTCAAACGCGGTGTTCGCCACCATCCTGTACCAGTGCAAGTCCTGCCCGCCCCCGGAGCACTCAGCCGCCGAGGTGCTCGAACACGAAATCACAAAGCCCAGCGCTGGTGTTGCGCCGCGGTTGTGCACGGGTTGGAGATCACCGACGACGCCCTCTTGGCGTGGGTTGCGAAGACAGTCGACGAGTATACGTAGCCAGCTCTTCTTTTGTACAAGCGCCTTGCTTTGTAAGAAATACCTGGGGAGACTGCCACTTGCGAAATCTCAAAGGAGGATATAAATAGTGTGCTACTCATCGGCATGCCGGTGACTCCCCACTATCGCAACTATATTTCAATTCTCAAAGGAGGGAAATGTGCTGCAGCCCACACGAAACACAGGATAAATCTGGGTTCAGTGGCAGGCGTAAGCGTTCAACAAAACAGACCCTCTTTGTAGTTGTATTGTTTTCTCGCCCTCTAGCCAGTCCTGGCCGTTCCTCCGGTAAATCCTGGACGGCCTGGCCATTTTTTCAAAATGGCTCCTGGACAGAAGCGCCACCTTGGGAAGGAAATGCTCGACGAAGCTGCCAGACAAGCCAGGACCGAAGGGATCTCAGGTGCCGTAGCTTCCGAACACGTGTTGAACGGACGTGAGATCATGCGGGTCTACCCCTACACAACGCCCTCTTGTCGTGGGTTGTAAAGACAGTCGACGAGTTTACGTAGCCAGCTTTATGTGACGGCCCGTATCTCTGTGCACCGTGTCCAGTCGAGCTCTACTGAGGTTGGCATGGCTTAGCTGGAAAGCACTCCACTCGTTGCAAACTGCCTTTGTTGGCAAAGGAAGCAAGTGACGTAGCCACGTGTTGCAAGCTGCAGTGAGTTGGCGTGCATTCTGATGGAAGCAAGTGGCATGATCCACTCGTTGCTAGCTACCCTCAAGCAGGATTCACTCGGTGGCAAATGTATGTCGGCTATCGGGGTTCCCTTGAGAACCCGCAACCTTTTCGACAAACGTTTGCCCACATCAGTGCAGCCTACTTTCCGACAAGCTGCTACTACTTTTTCAAGCAAGACGAAGCAAAGGAGCGAACAAGAGTTTCCTTTTGCCTTATTGATCGGCTTGCCGTTTACCCCAAGGTGGGCCCGGCTGGATGCGGCCGTACACTTTAGTGCGGCGGTGCCGCAGAGCCACTGGGGCCCACGGGCCAAGTGGTTACCGGCTTCCCAAAACGAAGCACAAAAGCGTTGCGTACCATGGGGTTTGCGCTGGACTTAATCCAAGTAAAACGCCCAGATTGCATACTACCGGCCATCGGATTCGACGATTCTGGGTGTCGGAAGGTATGTGGACGCCCCACCCCGGCGCTGGCATTCCCTGCGGCGGCTTCGGTAATTCGACAACTACTACTCCAGCTCCGACGTGCCGCATACCAGCAAGCACGAGGTGGAGCGTTCTACGATTCTACGTGCGCCCCGTTGACAACCCAATGTGTTCAGATTGCCTACTACCGGGTTCATAGGTGCGCCCCGTTATCAACCCAATGTGTTCAGACTAAATATTACCGGCCACAGGTGCGCCCGTTATCAACCCAATGTGGTCAGATTGCATACTAACGGGCTCATAGGTGCGCCCCGTTAGCAACCCAATGTGTTCAGATTGCGTACTACCGGCCATACATGCGCCTCGTTGGCAACCCGTTAGCAACCCAATGTGTTCAGATTGCGTACTACCGGCCATACATGCGCCTCGTTGGCAACCCGTTAGCAATCCAATGTGGTCAGATTGCATCCTAACGGGCTCATAGGTGCGCACCGTTAGCAACCCAATGTGTTCAGATTGCGTACTACCGGCCATAAGTGCGCGTCGTTGGCAACCCGTTAGCAACCCAAACTGGTCAGATTGCATACTAACGGGCTCATAGGTGCGCACCTTTTAGCAACCCAATGTGTTCAGATTGCGTACTACCGGCCATAAGTGCGCCTCGTTGGCAACCCGTTAGCAACCCAATGTGTTCAGATTGCGTACTACCGGCCGTAAGTGCGCTCCGTTGGCAACCCGTTAGCAATCCAATGTGGTCAGATTGCATCCTAACGGGCTCATAGGTGCGCACCGTTAGCAACCCAATGTGTTCAGATTGCGTACTACCGGCCATAAGTGCGCGTCGTTGGCAACCCGTTAGCAACCCAAACTGGTCAGATTGCATCCTAACGGGCTCATAGGTGCGCACCTTTTAGCAACCCAATGTGTTCAGATTGCGTACTACCGGCCATAAGTGCGCCTCGTTGGCAACCCGTTAGCAACCCAAAGTGGTCAGATTGCATCCTAACGGGCTCATAGGTGCGCACCGTTAGCAACCCAATGTGTTCAGATTGCGTACTACCGGCCATAAGTGCGCCTCGTTGGCAACCCGTTAGCAATCCAATGTGGTCAGATTGCATCCTAACGGGCTCATAGGTGCGCACCGTTAGCAACCCAATGTGTTCAGATTGCGTACTACCGGCCGTAAGTGCGCTCGTTGGCAACCCGTTAGCAACCCAAAGTGGTCAGATTGCATACTAACGGGCTCATAGGTGCGCACCGTTAGCAACCCAATGTGTTCAGATTGCGTACTACCGGCCATAAGTGCGCGTCGTTGGCAACCCGTTAGCAACCCAAACTGGTCAGATTGCATACTAACGGGCTCATAGGTGCGCACCTTTTAGCAACCCAATGTGTTCAGATTGCGTACTACCGGCCATAAGTGCGCCTCGTTGGCAACCCGTTAGCAACCCAAAGTGGTCAGATTGCATCCTAACGGGCTCATAGGTGCGCACCGTTAGCAACCCAATGTGTTCAGATTGCGTACTACCGGCCATAAGTGCGCCTCGTTGGCAACCCGTTAGCAATCCAATGTGGTCAGATTGCATCCTAACGGGCTCATAGGTGCGCACCGTTAGCAACCCAATGTGTTCAGATTGCGTACTACCGGCCGTAAGTGCGCTCGTTGGCAACCCGTTAGCAACCCAATGTGTTCAGATTGCGTACTACCGGCCATAAGTGCGCGTCGTTGGCAACCCGTTAGCAACCCAAAGTGGTCAGATTGCATACTAACGGGCTCATAGGTGCGCACCTTTTAGCAACCCAATGTGTTCAGATTGCGTACTACCGGCCATAAGTGCGCCTCGTTGGCAACCCGTTAGCAACCCAATGTGGTCAGATTGCATCCTAACGGGCTCATAGGTGCGCACCGTTTAGCAACCCAATGTGTTCAGATTGCGTACTACCGGGCATACATGCGCCTCGTTGGCAACCCGTTGGCCCAATGTGTTCAGATTGCATACTACCGGTCACAGGACCCGAAGTAAAATCCCTGGTGTCGAAGAAAGCATGTGGACGCGGCACCCCGGGCGCCTCCTATCCCTGAGCCTGTCGCTGGGCAGCGTGCAGGGCGTCAGCAGGCCGGCCCCGCGGGAGCTGCCCCCGGGTGTCTCGCGCCGGCTCTACCACGCCACCCCTCCACCACCACCACCTCCTGCTCCGAGCGCAATTGCACAGGCGAACCCAGGAGAGAACGACACGCCCACACGAACAACCATGGCGGAAACCGAGCCAGTGCAGAGGGAGCTCCTGCCCGATGACGTGCTGCCCGTGGAGTACACGCTGAAGCTCGAACCGAACCTCGAGACCTTCAAGTTCACCGGGAGCGTCACGATCGACCTGAAGGTGCAGAAGCCGGTCAAGGCTTTGACCTTGCATTCTCGCCAACTCGCGTTCGATTCAGCGTACATCGAGGCGGACGGCGTCAAGCAACCCGTCGAAGGCATCTCAACCAACGTGAAGGACACCACTGTCACCTTCGCCCTCTCCGAAGAGGTGACCGCCGGGAAGAAGACGAAGCTTGTGGTCGACTTCATCGGCACCCTCAACGACCAAATGGCCGGCTTTTACCGGTCTCGCTACACGGCGACCGACGGCAGCGCGCGGTACATGGCGACGACGCAGTTCGAGGCCACCGACGCGAGACGCTGCTTCCCCTGCTGGGACGAGCCGGCGAGGAAGGCTGTTTTCCACGTGACGATCGTCGCGCCGAAAGGCCTCGAAGCCGTGTCGAACATGATCGAAAAACGGTCCGTCCTGCTGAAGGACGGCCGCCGCGAGGTCTCGTTCATGCCGACGCCGTTGATGTCTAGCTACCTGCTCGCATTCTGCGTCGGAGAGTTCGACTTCATCCAAGGCACGACCAAAGAAGGGACCATCGTCCGCTGCATCTGCATGCCCGGCAAAGCGGCCGACCTCCAGTTTGCGCTGCACACCGGCATCAAAGCGACCGAGTTTTACAACGACTTCTTCAACATCGCGTACCCCTTGCCCAAGCTCGACATGATCGCGATTCCAGACTTCGCAGCCGGGGCTATGGAGAACTGGGGGTTGGTGACGTATCGGGAGGTGGACTTGCTCCTCAACCCGGCGAAGGCGTCGCAGGCGCAGAAGGAGCGGGTGGCAACCGTGGTCACGCACGAAATCGCGCACCAATGGTTCGGGAACCTGGTCACCATGGCGTGGTGGGACGACCTGTGGCTCAACGAAGGATTCGCCTGCTGGATGCAGACGTTCTGCGCGGACGCGATCTACCCGCAATGGGCGCTGACCGAAGTGTACGTCTCCGTCATGCAGTCCGGGGCCTTGGCCGCCGACGCCCTTCGGTCGTCGCACCCCATCCAAGTACCCATCGGCCGGGCCGAGACCGTCGAGGAAGTCTTCGACCGCGTGTCGTACCAGAAGGGCGGGTCCGTGGTGCGCATGGCCTACGCCCTGCTGGGGCGGGACAAGTTCCGCGCCGGGCTCACCAGCTACCTGAACAAGCACTCGTACGCGAACACCGAGTCCGCTGACTTGTGGCAGGCGTGGGAAGACGCTTCGGGACAGCCCATCAAAGACCTCATGTCCAGCTGGACGGAGCAGATGGGGTTCCCGCTGATCACCGTCGACAAGGCAACCCGCGCAGGCGGCAAGGTACAGAATTTTGTCTCGGATTTCTTTAGCACCAAAACTATACTTGGAGAGGCTGCCATTTGCGAAGCTCTCAAAGGCCCACTATCGCAACAATATTCGAGCCTCAAAGGAGGTACGTGTGCTGCAGCCCACACGAAACAGAGGTAAATCTGGCTTTTTAGTGGCGGGCGTAAGCGCTCAACAAAAGACCTTCCTTCGAAGTAAGCACAAGGCAGCCCTCGAGTATTTTTGTATTTTTTGTAACAACAATGAACTACCCTTACCGATTTCCCAAACTAAAGCATCAAGGCTTGGCGCACCTTGGGGCTTGGCGCTCGCGCTGAACACAAGCTCGTCGAGACGGTCAGCCGCAGGGCAGAGCGGACGGGGTTGTGGCACTGTGCTGCCTCCGACTCAAGCTTTGCAAGCTGTGGTTGACCGTCACGTTCCTGGACCAGGAGCGGCCTTTTTCTTCTTCTCTTCTTCGTAACAACAATGAACGTCCCTTACATCTCAACACTTGAAATTTTGCTCCCTTATATCCCAATGGGATTGCGTTGATCCTAGTACCCATCGGCCGGGCCGAGACCGTCGAGGAGGTCGACCGCGTTTCGTACCAGAAGGGCGGGTCCGTGGTGCGCATGGCCTACGCCCTGCTGGGAAGGGACAAGTTCCGCGCCAAGCTCACCAGCTACCTGAACAAGCACTCGTACGCGAACACCGAGTCCGCCCATTTGTGGCAGGCGTGGGAGGACGCTTCGGGGCAGCCCATCAAACCCTCATGTCCAGCTGCAGAGAGAGCAGATGGGGCTCCCGCTGATCGCCGTCGACAAGGCAACCCGCGCAGGCGGCAAGGTAAGGAAACTTGTCTCGTTTCTTCGTGTGTATCGTAAGGACAATCATACAAAGAACGCTGGCAGCGTGTTTGGGAGGAGATGATTACCTTACGATCGTGTTCACTCACCAACAGGCTAGCTTCCCCGGCACGTACCGACAACATGCCATCCGTGGACGTGCAAGTTCAAATCGTAAACAAGCATGCCGGGAGGCTGTCTTTTCTAAAGAGCCGGGTGGATACTGACACCTGTAGCCATTATTCGATTCGTCGTACAATATGACCGATTTCGGGGAGACATGAAGTGTTGAATAGTTGCAGGGTCAAACGGTAAATCTGTCTGACAACCAGGCGCGCGTCAAAGAAGCGAAGCGACCGGAAACTCCCGGAGAGAAGGTCCCTGCGCCCCAACTCGTCTCTAGGCCACCCTTACTGAGGACGGATGCCATCAGCAAGGACGTAGCAATCGTCGCAGAGGTGGGCATCCTGGCTCAAGCATGAGGGTAACGCTTCCTATCCTAGCCCCCCGGCCACCGACCACATGCACGAAGCATGTAGGCGGGTGTCAGATTTTGCAAACGCGAAATCTCAGATTTTGCAAAATCGAAAATCTCAGATTTTGGCAAAATACGCAAAATCTGAGATGGGCCCGTTTTGCAAAATCTGAGATTTGCAAAATCTGAGATTTTCGATTTTGCAAAATCTGAGATTTCAGGTTTGCAAAATCTGAACAGATTGGGTGAGAGTGGTGTGAGGTGTGTGAGTGGGTGGGGTGAGTGGGTGAGTAAAACAGACGGCTGTTTAGTGTTGCAAACGAATCATGAACACGCTGAAATGGGTCTTCCACACACTGAAATCATGTGCTCCTCAGCAGACGAACTGTTAGTGTTGCAAACGAAACGCAAATGAACTGAAATAGGGACCCCATACGCTGAAATCGACTGTGAACAATCTGATCGATCTCTCTTAATAAAAGATTAAAGCGCCAAAGGCGCAACCACCCAATCCGACTTTGCACACGCAATTGCAACTGTTCGACAGATGGTTGTTTAGTGTTGCAAACGAATCATGAACACGCTGAAATGGGTCTAAAATCTCAGATTTTGATTTTGCAAAATGGGCCAATCTCAGATTTTGCAAAACCAAAAAATCTCAGATTTTGCAAAATCTGAGATTTTGGCGAAATACGCAAAATCTGAGATTGGCCCATTTTGCAAAATCTGAGATTTGCAAAATCTGAGATTTGCAAAATCTGAGATTTCAGGTTTGCAAAATCTGAGATTTTCAGGTTTGCAAAATCTGAGATTTGGCCTAGCAAAAAAAAATTTCTGGGTTCGCCAATCTCAGATTTTGCAAAATCTGAGATTTCGCATTTGCAAAATCTGACACCCGCCAGCATGTAACCTCACAAGCAAACAAAAGGTCGAAAGACACCAATCTGTACGTCCCATGGTCGGAAACACAAGACACTAAAATGATCGTCCCTCGGGGATCGTATGGTAACCACCAAACACAGGTGACGCTTGAAGTTTCGCAGGCGTGGTTCCTGGCCGACGGATCGGTGAAGGAGGACGACGAAAAGAAGCAGTGGGTGGTCCCCCTGATCGCGGGCACGTCCGACGGCGTGCAGCCCGTCACGTACCTGAAGGAAAAGTCGGGCTCCATCGAGGTCAAGACCGGCGGGTGGGTCAAGCTCAACTTCGGCCAGGAGATCCCGCTCCGCGTCAAGTACACCCCTGAGCTGCTCGAGGACCTCAGCAACGTCCTGCCGTCGCTGTCGCCGGTCGACCGGATGGGGATGATCAACGACGCGGTCGCGCTGTCGAAGGCCGGGAAGAGTTCGATCGTCGATTTGGTCAACGTGATGAAGGGGTACAAGGGCGAGAAGAACGTCAACGTCTGGTCCCAGCTGATCTCCGGATTCGCGTCGCTGAAGAAGGGCCTGCGATACTCGTCCGTCGACCAGAAGCAGGACGTGAACGCGGCCATCAACAGGTTCGCGCTGGGCCTTGCAAAACCGATCGCCGAAGAGTTGGGGTGGGACCACAAGGACGCCGATAGCGACGTGACGAAGAGGCTCCGCGCGAGCGTCGTCAGCTTCGTGATTGCGACGGAAGACTCGGACGCGACGTTCGCGGAGGCGAAGCGGCGCTTCGACGCGTATTACGCCGACCGTGCAAACCCGCTTCTGCACGCTGACATCCGGAACAGCGTGATGAAGCTGGTGGTGCGGAAGGGCGGGGACTTGGCCGGGACCCTGCGGAAGCTGCGAGAGATCCACGACGCGACCGACGACAGCTCGCTGCGGCGCGACCTGACGGCGGCGATGGGCGCGGCGCCGGACAAGGGCGCGCTGAGGGAGCAGCTGGCGTGGATTACGGAGGGCGGCACGGTCCGCACGCAGGACATGATCTTCGGGTTCTTCGGCGTCGCCATGAACACGACCAACAGCGAGAACTTCGGGAAGGACGTTTTGAAGGAGTATTACGCCACGCAGTACGACGCTCTGTACTCGTTGGTCGGAGAGACGTCGAAGATGATTTTCGCGTCGTTCGTGAACATCTCCTTCGCCACCCTCACCACCGAGGACGAAGTGGTCGCCATGGAGAAGTTCTGGAAGGAGAAGAACATCGAGGGCATCTCGAAGACCATCTGCACCGGCATGGAGGAGGCGCGCAGCGGGATCATGATGGGCCAGCAGTTCGCGTCCTCAGCCGCAGCCAAAACCTCGTTCTGGGAAGGAGTTTCTCTGTAAGATTCCACATTTCACATCCCTTTCACTCACACCCGACTACCAGCCCAGCTGGTCAACCGGAGACCCTATAACACCGAACCTCATAAACGCTAAATTTCTGCTGCTTGCAACGAAAAAACAAACGTAGAGGACGACTGCATCTCTCCTAAGATTGATGCTGCCGTCAATCAGTCCAAAGCACTAGCTAACAACTAGGATTCCCCACCCCCTCCCCAACCCGGGCTTCCTTTTTACCCCTGCAAACCCGTGAATAGGTGCTACGGGAGTATCTGGCAACCGCTGCTTAACACTCGAGAGTGAAAAACGTGCAAGCCTGTCCGCACCTGTGCCGTGCCCCCCCACGCAATCCCCGGAACCGCAAGAAAGCCCAGCGCCCCTGGCGCCACAAGTACTCGACCTTGACGACGCAATGACAGGTGACGACGTCATAAAGTAACCTTAAGCGGCGACACAGTGCATGCTAATCCATGTGGTTCATGTACTTAAAAGAACTCAATGCTTAACAGGTGCTAACGGAATGGTGCAGTGTTCGACCCGCTGGCCTCGTCGCCCTCGAAGAGGGGGCACGAAGTGAGGGCGGACCTGAGAACGAGGACGTGGGCCCGACTGATGGCGAGAAGGCCAGGATATCAGGGGCTGGAAAGAGCCGACTTGGAGCGCACGAATGCGTTCTGGAAGACGAGGGAATGTTCCGCGCACACCGCGAAGCTAATTCGAGTTGCGATTGCGGGGGGTGTGAACACGGCGGAGTTCACGTCGCGGATGAGGCAGGCTGGAGCTGAGCCGCAGGCGCCCAGCTGCAAGCACTGTGGGAGCGGCGTGACGGAGAACGAACAGCATATCTACTGGGACTGCGACGCATACTCACACATTCGCCGGCGGGAAGCACACGCCGGGCTGATGGCGGCCAACCGAACCGAGTGGCCCCGATGCACGCTGGAACATGGTGTGGTTGTACCGGGGAACGCCCACTTATCGAGGCGGCTCCAGGAGATGATGGCTGAAATCCTTGCGGAACGTGCAGGGCTCGAAGCACGTGGCTGGGTAGCCAGGAACCCCACGACCCCCTGGTCGAGAGCGGATGCGATGCCTGCCGAGAAATTTGACCACCCCTTTGCGCGGATTGCCCCGGCATGGACGTGGGAGCGAAACAAGACCTGGGGACTACCGACGTTTTATGCGTTGGTAGCGTGGCTGTCTGACATGCAGTGGACCGAGAGCGGGCAGGCGTCAATGCTAGAGCTTGCGATCGACTTTGAACTCTTCTCGGGCCTCAGCATGCCGCTGCACGGGAATGCGCCGAAGGGGGTGAGAGAACGGGGAAACGTCCTGCGCTGCATGATGAGCGCGTTGGACAAGCTGGCGGCACAGCAAGGGCTGGGAAGCTGCATGAGAGGGGAGAGGGTGTGCCCGACGACGTCGCTGTCGTTCATGGGCATCTCGGGGATATCGGGTGTACGGCCCAGGCCACGCTTTCGCGAGGCACACACGGGGACGATACTTGAGGAACAAGTGAAAGGAAGCGATGTAGGGACGCAGTGCCCGGCGTACCCTGACTGGACGATCGGGAGAGCGGCGAGGTGGGCCCTGCCTGCCCCACCACAACTGCACCCAGACCCCGTGCATATGCCGGGTGTCGATATAGAGAAGGCACTCGTCACGTGCGCGACCCATCACAAAGGGAAGTGTGAGGCGTGCAGAGCACTCGTCCGAAGGGACGTTCCCACGGTAGAGATGTGCTGCCGGCACCATCACCACGCGAACGATGGGCAGCCGATCGCGGTGTGCACAGAGCACAGCACGACGAAGTGCGGCGAGTGCAAGACGGCGGCGGCGTGTTGCCGCAGCGGGCATCATGCCTGCCGCACGCATGGCAGAGGAACCTGCCAAGAGTGCAAGAGGCTCCCTACGCTGACGCAGAGGCGACCGGCGGCATGTTGCCGCCGCGGCCACCACCAGTCCAACGAACCGAACGTCCCGTCAACCCCCGGACGCATCAAGAAGAAGAGGCCCTCCTCACCCACCCAGGTGGGCGTACAACGGGGAACGCCAGTTGGAAAGCGAGCGGCGCAAGCGCCGCCCGCGGCAACGAAAAGGGAGACGGCGACGACCGGACGGGCGACCAAAAGGCCGCCATACAGTGCATGCTAATCCATGTGGTTCATGTACTTAAAAGAACTCAATGCTTAACAGTGCTCACGTGGGCGGTGTATTCGGACAGCACCTCGTGATGTTCGCATCACAAAACAAAGAAGACAGTGAAATGGTCGTTACCTGGTCGGGTTTCGCTCGCGACCGTTTCCTGAACAATCCTTCACTAAATCCGCGGTTAAATAACCTGGCCTCAGTGGTGCAAGCACCACGCGCTCTTCAAACCCAAGAAACATTTTCCCCCACGCAATCCTGATTCCTGTTTTGTGTCGCAAACTGTGCAACGGCACAATCGGTATGTCTGCTCGCGCTGGTTGTTCATGTGTCAGTTTTGCCAGACGTGGACATCAGGGTTCTCGTACTCAAATGGCAATCGAAGAAGAACAACCACCACCCCACCCATCCCCCCACGCGTTCAACGTTTCTAAGTAGTCGCGTTGTATTGAGGGGAACATTTCTGGAGCACAGCGGCTTGCTCACGAGGAAGATACACAAAACCAACCTAGCAAGTCTTAATACACGGAGAATCCGCCACCCGACAAACTATAGAACTGAACTTGCACTCTCGAAACTCACCCCTCAGAGAGGTGACCACGCAAAGAAGAACCTCTTTGCTTTTTCCCACCGTGGATCAGTTGATGCTGATCGTTCGCTATCCAGTGCAAGGCCCCGACTCCGAGAAAATGTTCTCAACATACAGACCGATGCTCGTTACACATACCGGGCCGCAAAAATACCGTCAGCCCCGTTAACCTTCCCACGAACGTTCGTTGCTCGTCCCTCGCCTCACCACGCAGTCGTCTCTCCGGCCGTGCTAGAACCCGGTATATCCCCCCATGCTGGAAGACGAGGAACGTGGTGCGCACAGCACCGCGATGCACAGCTGAAAGCAACAGAGGACCCCGCTTCCCGACCCCCCGTGGATTTTACTCCTTACTTGCGGAGTCTTGCACACCTCTTGTTTTCTTTCTCGCCCGATTGCTTTCAAAGAATACCCGATGCTTACAGCAAACATGCATAAGCTCCCGCCTAACCATTAAACTAAGACCCCTACCTTACTCCCCTCCGTCCCCTGGGGCCTTCTCGAGACGGATTGTCCTGTGCCTTCGTAGCATGGGTGATCCTGGCTGCGACGAGCTACGAACAGCCGCCTGACTCTACCGTAAGGGTTCGCGCTGATGATGGTCCTCCGTATCATGCAGGATCAGCACCTTGTGTGTTTGGGTAGGGGGTTAGACCCAAAAAAATGGCCACCCATTTTTTTTCTTGTATAAGCACCTGCTTTGTAGGAAATGCTTGAGGAGACTGCCAGTTGCGATAGATCAAAGGAGGTAAATGTGCTGTAGCCCACACGAAACACAGGTAACCCTGGGTTTAGTGGCGGGCGTAAGCGTTCAACAAAAATGCCGAAGCGAAAATTGGGGTTTAAAAAAAAAAAAAAAATTGGAACAAATACTGCGGCGATTTTTGATGAAGTTGAGCATTTTTTTTTTTCCCCAATTTTTTTTCTTGGGGGCCGTCGGCCCCGCGGCAGCGTTTACCAAAAAGACACAAGGTTTTGACCCTGCATGGTATGTGTCCGTGGCTTCAAGGTCGAGCACATAGCATTCCAAGCACGTTTTTGCAACCCTGTCGCCGCTCCCGAACCTTCTCTTTCTCTTCTATGCTTTCACAGCTCTGGCGCTTTTTTGCTTCACAATACGCAGGTTCGTACTGCGCTTTTTTATTTGTGGCTCTTCTTCGCTTCTTTCTTGTTCTCGATGAAGCATTTGAACAGAAGGGAACTGCGGTTGCACGTGCAAAGTTAGTCGAAGCTCATGCAGGAGAGAGCGAAGGAGGTGATCGCAAAAAAAAAAAAGGGGGGGACCGGAAACACAAAAAAATCTATGCTACTGACCCGAAGCCTCACGCAGAGAGATGTAACCTACAGACAAATATTGGATGAATTTGCAGCCCGCAACACAGCAGTCATACTGTCCGTTTGCGTGCGAGTCCGCTATCAGGAGCCTAGCGGAAAAGCAGCAGAATGGGCCACTTGGCTAATGCACGAGATCAAGTCTAACTCGAAGATACGATACAACAAAACATTTCTTTTGGGAACCCCACCTATCACCACAAGCACGCAATGAGCTGAACTCTACAAAACACACTGAAGGTCGAAAGACACCAATCTGTACGTCCATTCGAGATCGTCGGAAACACAAAAAAAGACGATGAGGATCGATGCTTGCAATTATTCTCCTTGAATGAGGAATGCCTAGTAGTAGTAGGCGCAAGTCATCAGCTTGCACTGATTACGTAAACACCGCCCGTCGTCGCTACCGATTGACTGTGGGATATGTTATGGCTCCATCAGGCACCGGTCGCTTTGTCGCTTCGTTCGGCTGTTTGAGCTGCTCGTCCAGCCCCCTTGCGTCTGCCTCCTTCCTTGCCCTCATACCTTTCTCGTGCTTTGGTATAGCGAAGCGGCTATGCCTGGGAAAGGTACCTGTGCGTCCCACGAAGGTTGTTCGATTCAGGAATATAAGTCAACGCCGTAGGTCGCGGTCTTCATGTCTATTGAAGCAACCTGCTACACCCGAACGCCCCAGGAAACTCGAAAGAAAAGTCGAAAGACTACAGACACCAACAACATAAAAAAATAAAAGGGACGGCGGCGTCAACTCCGGTTGCACGTGAGTCCCACACGAAGCCCCAACCAACAAAGAAGAAAAAAGAGAGAGGAAAACAAGTGTGGGGGGAAAATAGCCGGCCCAAGCAACCTCCCGCTGGTGGAGAAAAAAGCTGCCGAAAAAAGAAGCCACCGCCTCTGTGTCCGGTGGTGGAGCTAGCCTGACTCTTGCTGGGGTCGGAGAAGGGAGGGGAGAGCAAGCAAACCCAAAAAAAGAGTAGGCGCGGGCTTGTTGGTACGTGCTGGGGGGAGGATTTCGCCTATAGTGGTGAGCGCACGCGAAATAGTCTCGGTAAAAATCTTCTCCCCGAAACACGCTGCCGGGCGGCCTCTCTTCTTCTTCTTCTTCTTTTTTTGTTGTTCTCACGAGGGCTCGGTGTTTTGTTAATATACGGAGTAAAAAAAGCGCGCATAATTCTTCCACAACGCGCGCCCGCCGCAGGGCACAAGCAGCTTCGGGCTGCGGCGGGTGAGACGGCCGGCACCTCACCATGAGCTACCCGGCCGGTTTATATGGCTGGGAGGCGGATTTGCCGTCGGGGCCGACGGCTCGGAATTACGTCGACGGCCTGTACGCCGCCGCAGCCGATGCGGACTACCCGCGGGGGCTCTACGAGCCGGCACCTGACTCCCGTTCTATTTGCCTGATTTCCGCCGCGTACGGGTCCCCGGCTGCTGATGAAGCGCGGCCACGGGGATACCCAGGGGGCCTGTATGGCGGTTTCGCGGGGGCGGCGGAGCCGAGGTCTGCTCCCGCTGCGTCTTCTCCGTCTTCTTCGTCTTCTTTTCCCGCCGAGAAGCCGCAAGGCCAAGCGCCCCGCGCGGGAAACTTCAACGAGGGATCGAACAATACAGACGAGTGCGGCCGCGGCGGCGGCAAGAGCACCAGCAACGACCGCACCGGTAAGACGGGCAGCGGCGCGAAGAGCATCGCGGGGACCGCCCTGCTCAGGCACTTCGACTGCGCGCCTCCGCTCTCCGCGCGGCGGAGTGACCCTGCGCCTTCCGCCCGCAGCCTTCCGCCGCCTTCGGCGGCCGCGCCGAAGCCGTTCTGCGCGCCGCCCACAGGCAAGCCGCCGCCGGCCGCCGCCAACAGCAGCGGAGGCAACAGCGGCAGCAACGGCGGCAAGTTCCGGGCGAAGGACCGGAGCACGGCCCTCGGCGCGATCAAGTCGGAGAGCGTCACCGGCCTCAGCGACGGGTCCGTCCACGACGTCGACCTGCCTGCTGGCAAGCCGGTCGGGTCGATATTCACGCAGACGCCGGAGGACAAGGGCATGTCGCTCATGCTCAACGTGAAGCGGGTCAGCTCTGAGATGGCGACCGTCCACGACCTCAAGGGCTTCGATTCGGAGGAGGAAGAGGAGGACGTCGACCCGGAACTGCGCGAGGTGCTGGACGAGATTCGGGCTGAAACGCCGACGAAGGCGGGCGTGCAGATCAACGGCGGCGCGATGCGGGACATCGTGCCGTCGGACTCTCCGCGGGGCAGTCACAAGGCCGATTCGAACGAGGCGGCGTGTCCGCACACGGCGGGGCTGTACGAGGAGACCCCGGCGACCGAGCAGCCTTCCTGCGGGAAGGTGATCACGAAGGTCCCCGTCAAGACGGAGCACGACCTTGAGTCGGACTCTGTCATCGTGTTCGCCGACTGCATCCCTTCCTCAAACTCCGACCCGTCCACCACACCCACCGTCGACCGCAACACGATGCTGGTGGCGGGATGGGTGACGCTGCGGAAGCAAGGCATCCTCAACCGCCCGGCCAAGCGCTGGCTCGCGCTCAAGGCCATGCAACTGGTCATCTACTCGCAACCCTTCACCGAACCCATCGACGCGTACAGTCTGTACCTCGCTCGTGTGCATTACACGGAGGGCACGTGCAAGTTCGTCGTCTCCGGTGCGTTCCTCCCGAAAACCAGCCTCGAGGTGCAAACCGCGAATAAAGAAGAGGCCCAACTCTGGCATTCCGCCATCGCCGAAGTACTCGAGCGCAACGACCACCGAGAGGTCAAGCCCAGCTTGTCCCGAACCAAGACGAACATGAGCTTCGCTGACCGCCAGCGGCTACGGGAAGAATGGCTCGAGAGCCACCTGATGCAGTTCTACCAAGTCGAAATGCCGGACCGAGTCGTCGACGTCCCCAGGGTCTGTCACAACAAAACGCTCTCTCTCTCTCTCTTATCGCGCGCGCCTCTTTTCTTCTTTTTAGTACTAACAGTCTTGTGGGTTGCCCTTCAATGTATTGTGCAGGCTAAAAAGACGTAGGCAGCGTGTTTTGGTGGTTGATCAGAATTCCTTACCTGAATACACACAGGGTAAATACAAGTGGGAAAACGATCAACCGGCACGCACAAACAAAACGAAGCGCCTGTCTTTTTTCCAACCAAACCAAAACTACGCATTTCTTCACATAAGCGCCAGCTTGGATGGAAATGCTCGACGATGCTGGCAGGCAAAGAACTGAAGGGATCCCAAGTGCTGTAACTACCGAACCACGTGTTGAACGGACGTCAAGTACCCCTACTACCAATATACCAATATTTCCTCCCCTCCACTCGGAGTCAAAGCAGCGACGTCAAGTATTTTTGTCGTCTATGACCGAAAATCTTAGAAGGGTTAGCACCATTCCGACGAGAACGAACACTTGCACACACATGGTTACCGCCCGTTGCTAATGTGATGATCAGTTGAATAAACACATGTTTTGTAGCCAGAGGAGGCCCGCCGTTGCAGCTCCAACGGAAGGAACGTGTTGTAGTGCGACGCGAAACCACAGGTAAATCTGGGTTTAGTGTTTGGGTGGAAGTCTTCAACAGAACGAAAGGTCCGTGTGCGTGTGAGTGTGTGTATGTGTACGTGTACGTGTGTGTGTGTGCACATTTGCGGCTGTGCATCGCGTTAGGATCTTGCTTTTGAGTGAAGGTCGACTTGAAACAACGCAGATCGCCACTAGCAAACCAGCAACGTTTTGCAACCGTCACGAGCAACCCGGCACCACGGAAAGCGCGTCCAGCAAGAGAGCATAACCACAGCCGGATCCGAAAGGTGAAACGAGAGGCGTCGGTTCACTCCGTCAAAGTTACAAGAGCCCGACAGGAAAGGAGAGGGGGGTCGTTCCATTTTGTAGTTTCTCCCCCGCTAGCCAGGCCAGGCCCAGGCTCCGTCGAAAGAAGCTCTATCGGATACACTATCCAAATATTTTAGCCGCACAGTATTGCTCGATCACCCAAACAAAATCAGGTTGTGCAAGCTTTTGTCTTTCACGAGCTCCGGCTGTACATGCGAATGATCGGACGGTATAATGACCGGGCACGTGACCTCGACTTTCTTCTAAACCCGCCACCGGTATGTCATTTGCGCGCCATCACAACGCACGCGTTTTCGGTTTATCTCCATCAGACTTTTGCGGGAGTTGGAATGTTCTGGCTTGTTCGACATCACAGTTACCGGTTACCTCAGTTTTACTTGCATCGTTGATGCCGAAAAGACAAGCGAAGCCGTGTTGGGTTATGATGAGAGAGAAAGCCGAACAGACGAAGGTACAGCACCGCAAGTAGTCGTACCGCTTCAAAAATCACTGCAGGAGACGCTTCCCGAGGGCTGCGATGGGTTCCTCAACGACGACTTGTCGGAGGACGTGTGGCGGTATCACTGGCTCGAAGGTCACCTCGCCAGCTTCTTTCAGCAGTACGATCCGGAACAGCGTAAGGAGGCGTCGCGCATAGCTGCCGTGCACCTGGGTCGCGAAGACGTGTATGATGTTTCCTTCACTTCTCAGAGCACTTCAACATCCTTTTATTATATATAACGTCCGCGGACCTGAAGACGTTCGACTGGGCACCGTGTCTATCATCTCCGCTCCTGAGGGCTGGGGGCCTGCCGACGAAGATGTTGCTATGTGTACAAGACGCTAGTCTTCGAAGACTTTTAAACCTCAAAAAAACGCTAGTATGGTCTGCCACAAAAGGGGTGGAATCACTTCGGAATCACTTCGGAAATGGGTAATACGTGCAGGGGGTCCGGGGTGCACATCCCAGCCCACCGAAAAACGACTGTCTGCACCCCTTGTGTTTTGGAGAGTGGAATCACTTCGGAAATGGGCCCTGTGTGTGGCAGACCATAGTAGTATTCACCGATTAGCAACATACTGTGAAACAGGACTTCTCTCTCTTTTACGCAACCGCTCACACTTTTGCTTGCCCGCAGCCCACCAACCCCTTGCTTTCTGTGTCCTGAGGCGCCGCGATGGGATGTGGCAAACCCACGAAGATCATTGACAGCTGGTTCAGTCCTACTTATCCTGTTTCGCGAGACTGGGGCTAATCGCAGCACGATGCCACGCACACGGGGGAAATACCACAATCTTATTCCCACGGCGCAACGACTTGCGCCCGCCTTGGTAGTACGGGATAGTAGTGGGGCGACCGGATACTCCTCGGAGCGATGGTCCCCGCACTCTAACTCGTCTCTCTCTCTTATTTATTTCTCATCCCTTTCGTGTTTCGCCTGCCGAAGGAAAACCTTCCCATGTGAAAGTAAATCCACTTGGGAAGAACAGCGTGTCCTAAGTCTTTCTCACTCTAAAAAGGTGTTGGTCACAAACAGTCCCGGACATGGCTAGCCATTTCCCATGGCGAAAGCGTGCACTAAATATACAACCCGTAACCACATAGCCCTTTCTTGCTCTAAGAGAACCCATTCATGAACGGTCACACGGAGACCCTAAACCCCCGGAATTTCAAGCGAACTTTACAGGGGATTAGTTTCCGTTGCAGATTTAGACCGACGGTCTAAATCTGCAAACCGGACTTGGCCGGGGAAAAAAAAAAAGAACATGCCGAGCGACGGGGAGGTACTGCTGATAGGAGACGACGAGCTGCATGAGGCGTTGGCGAAGGTGTATTCACTATGCGGCGAGGTGGGGGAGGTTGGGAAGGTCATGGAGAGCATTGGAAAGGTGGCCGGAGTGTCGAAGGTGCGTAGCGCTGGTGGTTACTACAAAGGAAACGTGGTCAAGCTGCTGGAGATGGAGGACGGGTGCGACCTGGACCTGCTTGCAAGAGCGGCCGCTGAACATCGTTTCTCAATCAACCCCGCGGCATGGATCATCACACCCCCTCCCGGCATCGAATTGGAGGCTTTTCAGAGACGAACCGCGCGAGAGGACCCGTTTTCGAACCCCCCCAAGGACATCATCGAGGCCATGGAGAAGGTTGGCATGCGGGCAGCGATTATGCGCCACTCGGCCACCGGGTATCGAGTATTCGCGGACAGGGAGTCAGAGGGGAAGATTGGCGCCTTCGCAGAGCGTTTGGACGCGGCAGGGATGGCGGTAAAGCGGGATGGGGTTTTCGTTAAATCGAAAGAGCAGGCGGCGAGGGACAAGGAGGCGTACAGAGAGAGGCTTAAGGGAGAATTCGGGGTGGTGGGACTCAGTAGGACGCTGGCAGACTACGAAGTCCAGCTAGCCCTGAACCACGCTGGGGTGACAAGCGGATTCGAACTGATTCCGGCGTACGGTCTAACGCGGGCAACGACGACCTTTGCGGTGAAAGGGCTGGAGGAGGAAGAGGAGGCCCTACTGCAGAGTCTGCAGATCAAGATTGGAGCCAGGGAGCTACGCTTCGGGGAACTGGGCGTTTTGGTGGAGGGAGAGACGGGCGCCCCGCGGACCCCCAGAACGTACGCCCGAGCAGCGAGTCGCGGAGAGACGAGCGCATCCGATGACGAGGCAGCGGACGAACGGTCGAAGAGCGGAAATGACCAGGAATGCAGGCCACAGGGAGTGCAGGTAACCGAAAAAGGGAAGGGAGGCGCGCCGAAAGGGCGAGGAGCCGGCAAGAAGGGAAAAGGGGAGAAGGAGAAGACAGGCGCAAAGGCAAGGGCGGAGAAAGAGGACGTAGTTGGAGCGAAGAGGGGTCTAGAACGAGAGGGCGAGATGTCGGTGTCGCCACCGGCAAAGAGCAAGCCTGGGGAGCGGGTTGGAGAAGGCGGCGGGGGGACGTCACCGCTTGAAAACCCGCGCCCCGGGGACGACCCGATGGGCTCTTATTAGCCACGGTCTATGAGACGGAAACAAACAACCCCAACAACGTCAGGTCAACCTTATCAGTCAATTCCTCCCTCGAAATATCACCCAGCCCATCAGTCAATCCCTCCCTGTCACAACAACCAACCGAAACAACCGGTCCCTTACGTCCACGGCCTCCTCTGATCATACCGTCCACAAACGTCCGCCTTTTTCTCCCTTCCGAAAGAAGCCTAGTCCTACTGTCGTGCAATGCCTCCTCGAAGATGTGTCTTGAGAGATTTTTCGCTCGCCTACCCGCCGGCGATATCCTGGCGGTGAACGAGATTGGTCGTGAGCCCACAAATTTCCGCGAATACGCGAAGCGTGCTGGATGGAGTGTCGTCGTAGTGGGTACGTGCCCCTACGCGAACGGGCGCCCCCTGGCCCGAACGGCGATACTGATAAAGAAGCAATCCCTGATTACACTATCTCAGTGCTATTCGGGGTACGGGGCGTGCAGCGCGGATCTGCAGGTGGCTGGCGAGACATTGCGAGTGGTAAGTGTATACGTTCCGTGCCACAAACGTGATGCCCTGACGGATCGACTTGGAGACTGGATAGCGTCGCGAGCTCGGGACTGTGTGACTGATGTTGCAGTTGTCGGGGATTTTAATCCGCGGACAACCCCCCAAGTAGAGATTCGAGTACGGAGGGAAAATCTGCAGGAGCTGGTTCGGTCGCAAACCACGTTCGCGAGGTCCAACGCCGCGTCATCCCTGGATAGGGCGTTTGTACCGAGAAGATCGCGCTGGAGCTTGGACAGAATACGGTTCACCGGTGGAAGCGATCACGCCGTACTAATCCTCCGATTCGACAAATTCCTGAAGAAGCCTCCGGCCATGATCTACCCATCGAAGCGACAAGTCCTCGACCAGACGGCCTTTTCCGATTTGCTGAACACACTGGATGAAACGGGTGCAAGCCCCCCACCGCGACCCAGAAGCACGAAGGTGGCGAGGCTGCAGGACGCTCTCTACCGACGGATCCTTCTCCGAAGCGCGGCCGGCCCGGAGCAAAAGAAGTTGTTGAACGCCGAGATACGATCTGTACGGAAGAAGTTGGACGTGGTCGCGATGAAGCAGAGGCCGCCCAACCTGACGACTCCGTACCAGCCTCCGTTGCTGGAAAATCCCGACGCCTTTACAGCTTTCCTCCGAAACAAGTATAAATCCGACACGCCCAGTCCCCCAATAATCATACCCCCGGACACCGAAGCAGTCGCATTGACAACCGAAGACCTCAGGACGGCAATCGAAGCCATCCGGCCCACCGCGAGAACGGCAGATTTTTCACCGAAGTTTCTAAGAGTTATGTCTGAAGAAGCCGTGCAATCAACAACGGATGAGCTGAATAGATGGGTTCGTGAAGGCGTCCCGGCGCGTCAGCGGTTGTCGTGGATTTTCTTGTTTTGGAAGGGAAAGGCGCTGCGAATGTCGGAGCCGAGGGGGTATCGCCCGATCGCCATAATGCCCCTATTCGCAAAGCTTTTGCACTCGACGCTGTACCAGAAGATGAAGCCGCTCGTGCAATCGGTGGTCCTCAGGTACAAATTCCAGTTCGGGTGCGGCAGCCGGAGCGGGGCAGCACAGGTAGTGCTTTATGCGAAGGAATGGCTGGAATCGGGTTCAGGCACGGAGCCCGACGATGAACACCTGCTGCTGCTAGTCGACGTTCTCGCGGCATTTGACACGATACCGCATGAAAAGCTGGTTCGGACGGTCGAGAGGTTGCTTGGTCCCGAGTGGGCGAGGACGATAGCGAGGGTCATCGAGGATCAGGAAGTGTCGATTGTGCACTATGACGGTTTCACCCCGCCGGTTGGCATGAAACGCGGCGTTCTCCAGGGATCACCCCTCAGCGTGCTGCTGTACATCTTGTATACCTGCGAGCCTCCCCCCGAGGATGAAACACGGGCATACGTCGATGACCTGGTTGCACGTACGACGAGATCACGACTCCAAGGAACGTACAGGGCCCTAAAGAAGTGGGCGACATCGAAAGACCTGGAGTTGGCTGAGGAAAAGACGGTTGTACTGGCGAGGTCTTCCTTCGCATGGAGCTCGGATCCCATTCGTGAAACCACCAACCGGGCAAGACTGCTGGGCGTGTGTATCCATGCGGGCGGACGACTGAGTGGGTGCGACAATGACGCCAAGTGCATGGAAAGGCTGGCGCGCCTCGTCGACTTCACAAACTCCCACGTGTACCGCTCCACAAGGCGAAAATGCGCCTTTTTCAGCAGCCACGTGCTCCCCATCGTATCGATGCACTGTCTTTCGTCTTGCTTCGACCCGCGGGCGCCGAAGCTCGTTGCAGCCCACGCGAGTCTCTTTCCCAAGCATCGCCACAGCAGGGGGATAAAGGATTTCGCGTGGTGCAAAGACGGCTTTGCCTGCCAAAATGTCGAGACATATGCGGCGCTACAACGAACGCGGGCGGTACTGGCTCATCGACCTGACGAGGCGAAAAGCGCACTGCCGGTCGAAGGATTCCGGCGAAGGCCGCCACACCCGACGGTCGAGGGAGAGGACGTTTTGGAACGGTTAGACGCGCTACTGGGGACGGATGAATTCTCGGAGCCGCGGGAAATGGTGGTGGCGACCGACGGGGGGTTCCTGGAAGACGAATCACGCGGGTCCGCCGGGGTGTCAATTGGCACGACGTCGTTCGGCTGCATGGTGAGGGGCACGGTGACATCGAGTACGGAGACCGAGTTGGCCGCCATCTACCTGTTAGCGACGACATTACGGCGGCGTGAAGTCGCACCCGACCGTGTCACGTGGTACAGCGACAGCGAGGCCGCAATCTTGCGTGTCCGCCGCGGAGAGCCCGGCGACCCCGTCGCCAACGCAGTAGGCGAGTACGCGCAGTGCCTTCGATGGAGTAAGGGGCACGCCGACAACGCCTTCATCAACCGGGCGGACGAGGCGGCGACCCAGGCACTCCGGGACAGAGGACCGGGTCTAAGCATGGAGTTGCTCCACCTTTTAAACGGGGTGAAGTCTGTGTGCTGTCTCGTGGCTGAGGAGTTCCCGATGCTGGAGAGCCCCATCCGTTTCGTGCGGCGCGTCTGGCGTCACCGCCGCACGAAGACGGCCATGAGGAGTATCCGAGAGCTGGCATCGGCAAAGACGACAAAGGGAAGCACCCTCGGCTCCCTCGAGACCATACCCGGGGCGGCAGACCTCCTGCAGTCCATCGTGCGGCGTGCGGTAATGCCTCGAGGCACAAAGGTCAACTGTATACGGTGCGCGGAGATGGCAACCGCCCAGCATGTACTGCTGGCAGACGACGCGACGCACAATGATGTGTCTGATATCATGGAAGCATACCCACAAGACCGACCACATCTGAGGCGACTCCTCGAAGACTTTGCGACAAGACGAAGGCCCACAATCCGCCACGTGGCCAGGCGCGTGAAAGCGCTATGTGACGACCCGCTCGCGGCTCGTTGGTCATCCCTCGTTTTGAGATATCTCGATTAGTGCATGCTTGATTTGACAGTGAAAAAGGCGACTAGCGGAAAGGAGAAAGACAGTAAGGAGAGTGGACATTGGGCGGCCGACAAAAAAAAAAAAACGCTAACCCAAACAACTTCCGCCGGCAGAGAAACCTTGCCTAAAGAAATCAACTGCCTTCGGGTAGGCTAGTCTGACACGAGTTGTCGTCGGGAAAAAAAAAAAAAAAAAAAAGAAAATGTTCAAAAAACGGTGTTTAAAGTAAATGTAGGCGGGGGGTGTGGTGTTTTAGCAGTGTGCTGAAGGTGCTGGAAGGCTGCTGAGCCTCCGCTGCTGAGACCCAGCCGCTGCCGTTCAATTGTGTTCAGCTTCGGGTCGGCAGCCACTTGTGCTTCATTACCGGGCCAAGGTCCTGTTTGACAGTTGAGTATCCCACACGAGCTAAGAGTTGCCCACACATGATAAAGGGGGGGCGGAGTTATTTTTGCCCAAATTTTCCGTCGCGCCTTCGGCGCGATGTTGCCAAAAATAACGCTAAGTACGTGCGCTCGGCTAAGGCCGGCGCGTGGCGAGACTGGAGGCAGCAGTTAAAGTTCGGGGAACAGCAAAGTTCGGGCGAAGCTAAGTTCGGGCAATGCTAAGTTCTGGTGAAGCAAAGTTCGGGTGAAGCTAAGTTCGGGCGAAACAAAGTTCGGGCGAAGCAAAGTTCGGGCGAAGCTAAGTTCGGGTGAGCAAAGTTCTGGTGAAGCAAAGTTCGGCGAAGGTGAAGCTAAGATCGGGCGAAAACAAAGTTCGGCGAAGCTAAGTTCGGGTGAAGCAAAGTTCGGGCGAAGCTAAGTTCTGGTGAAGCAAAGTTCGGGCGAAGCTAAGTTCGGGTGAAGCAAAGTTCTGGTGAAGCTAAGTTCGGGCGAAAACAAAGTTCGGGCGAAGCAAAGTTCGGGCGAAGCTAAGTTCGGGTGAGCAAAGTTCTGGTGAAGCAAAGTTCGGGCGAAGGTGAAGCTAAGTTCGGGCGAAACAAAGTCCGGGCGAAGCTAAGCTCTGGGTGAAGCAAAGTTCGGACGTTCTGGTGAAGCTAAGATCGGGCGAAGCAAAGTTCGGCGAAGCTAAGTTCGGGTGAAGCAAAGTTCGGGCGAAGCTAAGTTCTGGTGAAGCAAAGTTCGGGCGAAGCTAAGTTCGGGTGAAGCAAAGTTCTGGTGAAGCTAAGTTCGGGCGAAACAAAGTTCGGGCGAAACAAAGTTCGGGCGAAACAAAGTTCGGGCGAAGCTAAGTTCGGGTGAGCAAAGTTAGGTGAAGCAAAGTTCGGGCTAAGCAAAGCTCGGGTGAAGCTAAGTTCGGGCGAAACAAAGTCCGGGCGAAGCTAAGTTCGGGTGTAAAGTTTGGCCTCGTACCCGGGGCCCAGCACGGGGGGGGGCCGCCCTGGGGCAGCCTTTTCCCGCCGCCCCCCCCTCCGGTATTTCTCCGGGGGGCTGAGAAACTCCGCAAAAAACGCAAATTTCGGGCACATCAGGCCCCGAAACGACAGCAAACCTCGAAATAATCTTCGACCGGAAAAGTGTCATGGGCGGGGTTTGAACCCGGACACACCGGCCTGAAGGCCGACACCCGCTCACTCTGCCACCCATATACATTTTCCCAGGGGGAGAAAAAGCCAGCTCCGCGCTATTATCTAGTTCAAAAACAATACACTTTTTTAGTGTAGAGAAAAGTGGGGTTGGCTCGAATAGAGGCTATTCACATTGCATGTTCATAGGACCTCCAGTCTCGAAAAATGTTGTTGTAAGCACGGCGGTGCACACCAAAACCGTGGACCTATTATCATAGGAATCATAGGAAAATAGGTCCCAGGTCACCCCCCTTCAGCTGCCTGACGAGACTGTCTGTTTACGATTTTGACTGTTTTTGGAGCGCGTCCCCAACCCCACAGGGAACCCAGAAGCATCCGAAAAGCTTGATCCAGGCTGGTGTACGTTGAAAAACGGTCTAAACCTGCAAACCCCGGAAGCCTTCAAACTAATACCCTGGAACTTTAACTCTAAAAAAAACAAAAAAATATAAGAGGACTGACCATACCGGACACACTTAAGTGGGGAAATTACTTATCGGAACGTTACCGATATGTAATTTTTTGTTACCGATAAACAATTTTCTGTTACCGATAAACAACTTTTGTTACCGATAAATAATTTTTGTTACCGATAAATAATTTTGTTGTTACCGATAAATAATTTCTTGTGTTACCGATAAATAATTTTCTGTTAGGGTAGGCGGTTTTTTTTTTTTTTTGGCCCATGTCCGTCGGCCCACAGAAATTTACGCGCGCGCGCGCAAAAAAAAAACTTTTCAGAAAAAAAAAACTTTTGCCACAAGACTTTCTGCTACTGGATGTCACACCGTATGTACCGGCTACACACCGCTTCATACCGTATGTACCGGCTACACACCGCTTCATACCGTATGTACCGGCTACACACCGCTTCATACCGTATGTACCGGCTACACACCGCTTCACACCGTATGTACCGGCTACACACCGCTTCACACCGTATGTACCGGCTACACACCGCTTCACACCGTATGTACCGGCTACACACCGCTTCACACCGTATGTACCGGCTCTACTACCGCTTCACACCGTATGTACCGGCTACACACCGCTTCACACCGTATGTACCGGCTACACACCGCTTCATACCGTATGTACCGGCTACACACCGCTTCACACCGTATGTACCGGCTACACACCGCTTCATACCGTATGTACCGGCTACACACCGCTTCATACCGTATGTACCGGCTACACACCGCTTCATACCGTATGTACCGGCTACACACCGCTTCACACCGTATGTACCGGCTACACACCGCTTCATACCGTATGTACCGGCTACACACCGCTTCACACCGTATGTACCGGCTACACACCGCTTCATACCGTATGTACCGGCTACACACCGCTTCACACCGTATGTACCGGCTACACACCGCTTCATACCGTATGTACCGGCTACACACCGCTTCATACCGTATGTACCGGCTACACACCGCTTCATACCGTATGTACCGGCTACACACCGCTTCACACCGTATGTACCGGCTACACACCGCTTCATACCGTATGTACCGGCTACACACCGCTTCACACCGTATGTACCGGCTACACACCGCTTCATACCGTATGTACCGGCTACACACCGCTTCACACCGTATGTACCGGCTACACACCGCTTCATACCGTATGTACCGGCTACACACCGCTTCATACCGTATGTACCGGCTACACACCGCTTCATACCGTATGTACCGGCTACACACCGCTTCACACCGTATGTACCGGCTACACACCGCTTCATACCGTATGTACCGGCTACACACCGCTTCACACCGTATGTACCGGCTACACACCGCTTCATACCGTATGTACCGGCTACACACCGCTTCACACCGTATGTACCGGCTACACACCGCTTCATACCGTATGTACCGGCTACACACCGCTTCATACCGTATGTACCGGCTACACACCGCTTCACACCGTATGTACCGGCTACACACCGCTTCATACCGTATGTACCGGCTACACACCGCTTCACACCGTATGTACCGGCTACACACCGCTTCATACCGTATGTACCGGCTACACACCGCTTCACACCGTATGTACCGGCTACACACCGCTTCATACCGTATGTACCGGCTACACACCGCTTCACACCGTATGTACCGGCTACACACCGCTTCATACCGTATGTACCGGCTACACACCGCTTCACACCGTATGTACCGGCTACACACCGCTTCATACCGTATGTACCGGCTACACACCGCTTCACACCGTATGTACCGGCTACACACCGCTTCATACCGTATGTACCGGCTACACACCGCTTCACACCGTATGTACCGGCTACACACCGCTTCATACCGTATGTACCGGCTACACACCGCTTCACACCGTATGTACCGGCTACACACCGCTTCATACCGTATGTACCGGCTACACACCGCTTCACACCGTATGTACCGGCTACACACCGCTTCATACCGTATGTACCGGCTACACACCGCTTCATACCGTATGTACCGGCTACACACCGCTTCACACCGTATGTACCGGCTACACACCGCTTCATACCGTATGTACCGGCTACACACCGCTTCACACCGTATGTACCGGCTACACACCGCTTCATACCGTATGTACCGGCTACACACCGCTTCACACCGTATGTACCGGCTACACACCGCTTCATACCGTATGTACCGGCTACACACCGCTTCATACCGTATGTACCGGCTACACACCGCTTCACACCGTATGTACCGGCTACACACCGCTTCATACCGTATGTACCGGCTACACACCGCTTCACACCGTATGTACCGGCTACACACCGCTTCATACCGTATGTACCGGCTACACACCGCTTCACACCGTATGTACCGGCTACACACCGCTTCATACCGTATGTACCGGCTACACACCGCTTCACACCGTATGTACCGGCTACACACCGCTTCATACCGTATGTACCGGCTACACACCGCTTCACACCGTATGTACCGGCTACACACCGCTTCATACCGTATGTACCGGCTACACACCGCTTCACACCGTATGTACCGGCTACACACCGCTTCATACCGTATGTACCGGCTACACACCGCTTCACACCGTATGTACCGGCTACACACCGCTTCATACCGTATGTGTACCGGCTTCACACCACCGCTACACACCGTATGTACCGGCTACACACCGCTTCATACCGTATGTACCGGCTACACACCGCTTCATACCGTATGTACCGGCTACACACCGCTTCACACCGTATGTACCGGCTACACACCGCTTCACACCGTATGTACCGGCTACACACCGCTTCACACCGTATGTACCGGCTACACACCGCTTCACACCGTATGTACCGGCTACACACCGCTTCACACCGTATGTACCGGCTACACACCGCTTCACACCGTATGTACCGGCTCTACCTACCGCTTCACACCGTATGTACCGGCTCTACCTACCGCTTCACACCGTATGAACCGGCTCTACCTACCGCTTCACACCGTATGTACCGGCTCTACCTACCGCTTCACACCGTATGTACCGGCTCTACCAACCGCTTCACACCGTATGTACCGGCTCTACCTACCGCTTCACACCGTATGTACCGGCTCTACCTACCGCTTCACACCGTATGTACCGGCTCTACCTACCGCTTCACACCGTATGTACCGGCTCTACCTACCGCTTCACACCGTATGTACCGGCTCTACCTACCGCTTCACACCGTATGTACCGGCTATACTACTGGCCGGTCCGCTGTTGGCACTTTTGTGCCCGTTGTTGGTGGAATTCCTGGACGATGAGCTCAAAGATGAATGTGGTGAGCTTGATGTGTCCGAGGGGTTGCGGTGGCAGTCTAGAGTTCAACAGTTCCATAGTCGAAGGCTGCAGAGGATAGACGATGCCACAGGAGAAAAAACACTCGGGTTTAAACTCGAGATCGCGGTTCGCCGGGTACGCCGCGAACGATAAAGCAGTGAACCAGAGGACTGTCGATTGTGCGGGTGTCCGTCAATCTTGTATCTCTCTTCTGACATGCCCCATTGCGATGTCACGGTCCGAGTGCCGTTTTCTTCGCAAATATACCTCGGCACAAGCATTGCCGCCGGTCAAGTGCAAAGCACTATGTCGCAAGCACCGCGAACGCATCGCTTGCCCTGCGTCCTTTTAATGCCTCCTCAGTCGAGTCTCAGATACGTCCCTACTAGTAGCTGCTCCAGGCGTCGGAAGGCATAGACGCGTGCACTGCCCGCGGACTGGTTCTGTGTGATAATCGCACCACAGCGGCAAAAAAACCCCCCGACATGCCTTGCCGGTAAAACCGCGCACGGTTTCGAGGCTGAGGCTGTGCTTGTATCCCGCGTGCTTCGACTGCGTCCAGCAGGAGCTGGCTAAAGCTACGCAAATCTTGCTGTTTAGATTGGCACCAACGTCAAAGTATCACGATATTGCTTGCCCAGCGCACCAACCCAGCACCGGGCATAGTCGGCTTCAAAGTCAATACACACTGAGGTAAACAACGTCTACGCGATTTGCATCGCCGTGAAGTATCGGTGTGATGAACAGGTTTTCGACTTTTCCCGAGCCGGACACGCTCGTGTCTACGCCTGCAGTCGCTCTCACGACCGGTTCCAATGCACAGATCCCAAAAGTTTTTTTTTTTTTTGCAAAAGTTTTTTTTTTTCCGGGGGGTTCCAAAAATTTACGCGCGCGCGGACATGGGCCAAAAAAACAAAAAAGCCGCCTACCCTAACAAGAAATTATTTATCGGTAACAAGAAATTATTTATCGGTAACAAAATAATTATTTGTCGGTAACAAAATAATTACTTATCGGTAACAAAAAATTACTTATCGGTGACAGTTTCCGATAAATAATTTCCCGACTTAAGTGTGTCCGATATGGGTTTTCCCGAAAATATACTCACCCAGAGACTTTGAAAACCCGGAATTTCTAGCGAGCTTTCACTCTGAGAACAATAAAACAGGCTGCGCTGCACGCTTCTGTCGCGGTATCGAGACGCAGAGTCCGACAGCTCGTTTTTGCTCGACGCGCCGACCGCGGAAACGTGGCGAGACTCCATCGATTACGGCGGCAGAATGGAAGTGTCGACGACGTCCGTCGACCAAGCCATCGCGGCCAGCCACGGAGGAGTGGCGCGGCGGCAGAGCATCACGATCCTGCCCCACGCCTATGACAAGTGGTCGTCCAGCTTCCCGGCGCCGCCGGATCGCACGAAGAAGGCCGTCCGATTCGACATCCCCGGGGCCTCGATGCTGCCCAGCAAGAAGTTCCGCGACTCCGGCAACTTCACCAGCGCCATCCGCCACCTGCTCCGCCTCAACTCGAAGGGGCAGGTCGACCCCGTCAAAGACGGCGACGACGAGTGAACCGGAGCGCTCAGGATAGCCCCCGCCCCGAATCCCTTTCCGGAATCCTTCGAATGGGGGTTGGGGCACCTCGAGCTGCCGTACCCCCAAGCGTCGTGAGGGCCCCCCGCTTGAAAGGAGGCAGATCCTGTGGACCAGACCGCAACCGGGGCAGGCTGATCCCGTCAAAGACGGCGACGACGAGTGAACCGGAATGCTCTCGGGATACCCCCCCTCCAATCCCTTCCCGGAAGCCTTCGGGGTTGGGGCGCCTCGAGCTGCCACACCCCCAAGCGTCGCGGAGGGGGGTTGGTACCTGCGGTTGAAAGGAGGCAACCCGTATCTAGAGTCTGTGGACCAGACCGCAATCGAAGCAGGTTGACCTCGTCTAGGATACCTCCCCTCGCAGCCTGCCCTTTTCACGCAGCCCTGCGAAAGGGGCAGGCTGTTCATCTTTGCTGAGGGAAGGCCACATCACGGTTCTCTGACCCCGCGGAGATCTGAAGTGGTTAGACATTGGCCGGCAATGTCCACCCAGAGAGAGTCGACCCTTGAGAATTGGAGCAGGCGTCTCCTGACCTCTCGCACTGGCTTGACTACATGGGGCTTGTGCTGACCCCTTCCTCCGGTCGGCTCGTGCATCTCCATCTGAAAACAAAGGGTGAAACCAACGCGGATACATACAAACAAACGAAGGGGAAGAACACCGACCATGAGGCAAGCTATGATCGCCGCTGGGACGGTTGTGTGCTTACAGAAAAAAGAGGTAAGCAATTAAGAATCGGGAAGGTGTGACTGACATTCTTTGATCCTGATGGTTCGGGCTAGTTCAGGAGTGCTACCATTTACCAGGGGTATTACTAGTCGTCGAAGCCAGCCCCGAACCGAATTCTTCTGGTGTCGATTCGAGGTGGTCGTGCTCGTCTAGCCATGCGTCTTGCTCCTATTCCCTCAGTAAAACTGCAAAACGCTTCACGCGGGGATAAGGTTGACTGTCCTGCAAAGCTGCGATGGTCCACGGACTTCACGTGCGCATCTCGCAACGTTCCGTCGTTCCGGCTTTCCAGCGCCAGACCGCACGAGCAATGTCGCCTGATTCACCGTCCGGTACCTCGGCAATGTCCACCCAGAGAGAGTCGACCCTTGAGAATTGGAGCAGGCGTCTCCTGACCTCTCGCACTGGCTTGACTACATGGGGCTTGTGCTGACCCCTTCCTCCGGTCGGCTCGTGCATCTCCATCTGAAAACAAAGGGTGAAACCAACGCGGATACATACAAACAAACGAAGGGGAAGAACTCGCTAATTCTTGTTGGGTCGCTGTGTCTGACACGAGCCTGCGAGCGTTTAACCACGTCAGGCCAGCGGGAGCAAGGACGTTGTCCGACACTTACCCTTCCCTGACGATGCCGCGGGTCACCCCCTCAACTCATTCCTATCCTGGTCGATCCGAGCAAAACTGAGGCAGCCGGCAAGCCGTCTCGCAACAGAAGCTTGGACGAGCGGCATGACGTTCCGCCTGAAGTCGAAGGGGCAGGTCGACCCCTTCATCGAGCCAGTCCACCCCTATTTCCAGGAACTGCATCATGAGTTGCCTGCTGCTGTCTATGACAGGCTATCATGCAGATTATCGCGCAGATTCTTTGCATTCTAACCCAAACTGTGACAGGCTATCGTGGGCTATCGTAGGCTATCATAGTGGCTGATGCAGGCCATCGCTATAGATATTGTGCATTCTAGCCTCAACTATCATAGGCTATCATAGTGGCTGATGCAGGCCATCGCTACAGATATTCTGCATTCTAGCCTCAACTATCGTAGGCTATCATAGTGGCTGATGCAGGCCATCGCTACAGATATTCTGCATTCTAGCCTCAACTATCATAGGCTATCATAGTGGCTGATGCAGGCCATCGCAACAGGTATTCTGCATTCTAACCTCAACTATCATAGGCTATCACAGGCAAGCATCGTCTATCACAGTTTATCAGCAGGGGGCGGACCGGTTCACTGTCATGGAGTACGTGTTCAATGCATGAACCTAGACTTGACGTGATACACATCATCGTATCGCTCTCTCTCTCTCTCTCGTATCGGGGTACCTTCAGATTCATTTACGCTCATGGTGGGAGGCCGTACCGTAAGTCTATGGGTAGTAGCCGAAGCCGCAACCGAATGATGACAAACAGTACACAGCGACACTCTCTCCACCACACCTTCCACAAGCGCGTTGCGAAACCCCCAATTCCCGAGAGCTACCCGGAGACTCCGAAGGTTTCCAAGAGAGCATCTACTCTAAAACATGTAAAACATACACCTGCTCGGAATGGTCCTGCCGGGTGGAATTATGCGTATCGCCGCGCCGTAGTAGAGTCCCTTTCGTTTTCTTTTGGATTCGTACGGTTGTACTGAAAGCAACATTTCCGGAACAGCGGTCGCACATGAAAGTTAAATGAAGCAAACGAAAAAAAAAAAAAAAGTGCTTGCACAGGACCCCGCCGGAGAGAGGTTGATACCCTGTACACGCAGGATGAAACTCCCTGATATTTCTGCCTATTATCAGGTCTCGTCGTCATCGATCAGTTGGTGCTGATCGTGCGTTACTTCGTTTATCAGGGCAAGCCCCAACTCCGGAAATGTTCTTCTTCTTCTTCTTGCCCTCTTTTTCTTTTCATTCTCAGGGGGGTTCTGAGGCTCCAGGATATCCGAGCTGGAAGAGAAACCGGGGTTCGAAGGCTTTTTCTATGCTCCGCATTATGCAGAAACCGCAGGGCATTGTGACCAGACACCCTGAGTTGTGCTGCTCACGATTGCGGGGTTCGGTACACCGAACTTACACACCCCGGACTTCAGCAGCCATATCCAAAGTCAATGCGGGAGTGAAACAGTGCGGGA
The DNA here is from genome assembly GCA_030068145.1 of Diplonema papillatum. Lineage (NCBI taxonomy): Eukaryota > Euglenozoa > Diplonemea > Diplonemida > Diplonemidae > Diplonema > Diplonema papillatum. Next base: position 12,809 of record JAPJBO010000487.1, on the reverse strand, counting down.
GTGGCCACTCCGCCTTGCGGGATTCCCACTCCCGCATTGAGGGGGTCCTACTCCCGCATTGAGGGGGTCCCACTCCCGCATTGAGGTCCTACTCCCGCATGGAGGGGGTCCTACTCCTGCATTGAGGGGGTCCCACTCCCGCATTGAGGGGGTCCCACTCCCGCATTGAGTGGTCCCACTCCCGCATTGAGGGGGTCCTACTCCCGCATTGAGGGGGTCCTACTCCCGCATTGAGGGGTCCTACTCCCGCATTGAGGGTCCTACTCCTGCATTGAGGGGGTCCCACTCCCGCATTGAGGGGGTCCCACTCCCGCAATGAGGGAGTGAGGCCGACCGCACAAACGACCGCAAAACCACTCCCGCAATCCGAAGTGGGAGTCCGGGGTGTACTCTAAAGCAGGGCCGACAGAGACCTCCCTCCCCGGTCGTAAGAAGAAGTTAATCAATTTTGCCACATACGAAAGCCCTCCTTTACAATAGTTTTGATCTTATTCTGGAAGAACGTAGCTGCGACTCGGCTATTCCCGTGGCCAAACGGATTTGACACGTGATGCAACTTTTGTGCAGTTGCTTTCCTTGGCTCAGCAACGACAGGGATTGCCCGCTGATGATTTTTTCAGGATGTGGGAGGTTTGGCGGCACAACACGATTCCCAGAAATCACCTCCCCAGCCACCCTCGGTAGTCCCTCTGATTCTTTTAATGTTCAGATACTAACGAAAGCAAGAAAGCAAGAAAGAAGAAATGGAAACCGCAGCTTCAACGGTCAACCGGAGACTTTAGAATTACTGGTTCTTTAAACCTCAAAATTTCTCTTTTTTAAAAAGAAGAAAACCCCACCCCCCTTACAAAAAGAAAAAGATGAAAAAGAAAAAGCCTTTGTTTTTGCGTACAACAGCCACTCAACCTTCCACAAGCAATAGTCCAACGAACAGCACTAGAGGCGCGCGTTTTTTTTTTTTTTTTTTTTTAGCCACATGCAATGTGAGGAAACTGAACCGCCCAAGTAGGACCTTCTGATCATGCCAAAATTTCCACCTGAAACCACGTCCAGGATTTGGGCTCACTGTAGTGCGGTCAACGAAAACTCTAGTTTCCCGTTCTACTTTCTCCTACTCTCGCGGTGTACGGTTTTTAGCCACATGCGATGTGTGAGGAAACTGAACCGCCCAAGTAGGACCTTCTGATCATGATCATTTGCCAAATTTGTCACCTGAAACTACGTCCAGGATTTGGGCTCAGGGTAGTGCGGTCAACGAAAATTCTAGTTTCCCTTTCTACTTTCTCCTACTCTCGCGGTGTATTCTCCATTGGGGAGCCGGACGTCACACACATTTTTTATGAAGGCAACTCAAAACAAGGAGACATCGTTCCCAGCCGTCACACGTGAAATCAACGGAAATAAGGAGCCCCTCATCCCCTTATCAGCCGCCTGACAAACCAGACTCACACCGCTGTCCTGTCAGCGGACACTCAAGTTTCGCGCCGACGATGGTCCGCCTTGTGTATCCGCGGCTCGAATACGGTGCAGATGGGACCAGTGCGGTGTTGGGCAGAGAACTATTCCAAGCTGCTTGGCGCGTGAGGGGCGGGTCTCCCCGCGACGGATTCGCCTGTGCTCTCGTAACACGGGTGGTCCTGGCTGCGACGAGCTACGAACAGCCTGGCAATCCAGGTGCACACTGCTGTCCTCTCTGCGGACACTCAAGTATGAGCAAAGCGAAGATTCTGGCTGTCCTACTCTGATTACGAACTTGGCCACCAGCTGCTAGCAACGATTTGCAAACCGGTCACGAGTAGCACCACAGCTAAACCGATCCACCCCGTCCTGATAGATCATGATAAACCGACGAATACAGCTCCAGGCAATTCTATGCCGCACCTTTAGACCCGATAGACCAGGCGCACTGTGGCTCACATAAACAGCGGCAGGTAATTCGATGCTGTTCCAGGAGATAGGGATAAACCGGCTCGATGACGACAAACTTTATTTGTGCGATTTGACCTGTACGCGTTCAGGTTAAACCGCTGCCACGTTCCTTTTTAGCTGTAACGTATCCTCACTAAGGAGGTGGTCGCCTTTCCCGCCTCACCATTTTCTCCCCCCATGACAGGCTGTGGTACCGTTGCCCTCAACGGTCTCAAAGAATGCCGGTCTCTTCAATCGCGGTACCTACCCCCCCCTGGCTGTCCGACTGGACACGAGAGGAGCTGCCAAGATGGCTCACCGAAGGAACGCATAAAGCTGGGTTTGCCCAGCGTGTTTCGCGGGCTAATCCCGCCGTTACCCGTTCCTTACGTACGGCCCGAAGGGGGGTTGACGTCGTGCGGTCACACTCCACTCTTTCCTCACCAAAACTGAGCTTGCACACGCTAACAAAACCTTATATTAGGGCGGAAACAACCCGCCCCACGTGAAGTGCCGCAAGTGTCACGAAACCCAAGCACTATTCTACGAGAAAATACATAAAAATGCGGACAACAGACCGGTACGGGCTACAAGGCAACCCCTGCTCAACTTGTAGAACGTGGGGGGCCCAAGACTACACTCCACGAAGGAATGTACTCGGACATGGCTAGCCATAACCCAGAACGAAAGCGTGCACCAAATATACAACCCGTAACCCCATAGCCCTTTACTTGCTCTAAGAGAACCCATTCATGAACGGTCACACGGAGACCCTAAACCCCCGGAATTTCAAGCGAACTTTAACTCGAAAACTACGTATTTCTTTCCCTCTCATGTTCCTTCGAAGATAGAACATGCGCGAGAGGCAGGTTTCTGCCCAAGCATTAAATAAGACCCCCCGCCCCCCCATTCACGAGAGAAAGCGAACAGCAAAGAAAAAGCTCATTTTTTTTGTTCGCTTCTTCATGGCACAACACGTACTCAACGGTGTGCGTCTTGCAATGCTCCCGGGGTGTGTCTTTTGCGTGGTGAATCGTCGAGTGACACAGCGAGCTTGTTTGGCATGGCCTCGGTTTTAAGCTTCAATGCCGTAGCGTGTGCCGAAAGGCAGGCAAGGAAACGCCACCATTGAACCGGGCAAGTGTCCTTTATCGCCTTCCTGAGAGTCTGCCACCTTCCTTGGTGTTCGCGCCTTCCATTCTGCTCTCTCGTTCCCTTCTGTTTTCGCTTCCCCGAGTTCCATGCAACTCAGGAACATCGACTCGAGAGAGAAAAAGTACTTCATTCCATGTCGTCATGCGGATAGCTGCTTGCCATCGAATGGTCATTTCATACTGCAAGTACAGGCCGTAGGTTTCTTTTTGTTCAGTGGGAGTTGAGATTCTCCGTCAAGATGCTAGCCGCCGCCATAGGGCGGGCTAATGCCAAAAGGAGGAGAGCCCGCGAAACAACGTGTCAACACACGCCTGCCAGGCGGTCTCGCCGGTCAGTCAGAACGCCCCCGGCTGCGCCACCATCGGTGCAACAATCATCTTTGACTGGGCCACGGCTCGCTCCGCGCCCACGGCGCAACGACTTACGCCCGCCGTAGTAGTACGGGATAGTAGTGGGGCGACCGGATTCTCCTCGGAGAGATGGTCCCTGCACTCTAACTCGTCTCTCTCTCAAGCCTGAGCAATGAGCGAACCAACACCAAACTGAAGATCATGTCACAAGGCATATTTTTTGTATAAGCACCTGCTTTGTAGGAAATGCTTGAGGAGACTGCCAGTTGTGATAGACAAAGGAGGTAAATGTGCTGTAGCCCTCACGAAACACAGGTGAATCTGGGTTCAGTGGCGGGCGTAAGCGTTCGACCAAAAAGACCCACTTTGTAGTTGTATTGTTTTTTCCCCCTCTAGCCTCCTTCGAAATGAGCACAAGGCAGTCCCTCGAGTATTCTTTTTGTCGTATAAGATCGAAGATCTTAGAAGATTAATACTATTCCGACGAGAACTAACACTTGTACAAAGGTTATTACCCCGTCGCTCTCGAGAAGAACACCGTAATTTTACCCCTCGCTTGCCATACTTCAACTTTCTTTCCCGAGGTACCGGCCTGCTACACGGGACAAGCTTCACGTGTTCGGCGGTACTGCAGAGCCACGGCCTACGGGCCAAGTGGCTACCGATTTCCCAACCTAAATCAATGCATCAAGGCGTGACACACCTTGGGGCTTGGCGCTTGCGCTGAAAACAAGCTCGTCGAGACGGTCAGCCACAGGGCAGAGCGGACGGGGTTGTAACACTGTGCTGCCTCCGACTCAAGCTTTGCAAGCTGTGGTTGACCGTCACGTTCCTGGACAAAGCGGCCTGTTTCTTCTAGCATTTGCAAAATAACACGAAAAGCCTCTAGGCAAAAACCCGTTTTCACACTTCTTCTTCTTTCCCGAATCGCTTTTTAGCCACGCGAGAGCCGTGCTTTTGCAGTGGAATTGAGTGGCGAGGAGTCGTGCCACTATGAAAAGCCGTCCTTCCGTAGCCGGACGATATGGCGATCAAGCAAGGGAAGGATGGGAAAAGAGTCGGGAGAAAAAGAGGGGGTGAACCTGTAGACGGCGCACTCCAGCACCGGGGTGGGGGGGGTTAGCTGTGCGGGCAAAGAGTGTCGGGCGTGGATACACTAGCCGCAAATCCAGTGCGAATTCCAGTTTTGGGCACCTGCAAAAACGAAGGTCGACCGAGGCTCTAAGATCCCTATTACGAATTCTCAAGCGAGCTTTAACTCCAAACAGACACATGAACGCACTGGATACACACTGGATTTTCGGGTGTGACACACCCGCAAAATGGACCGCACAGTTTAACTCGTCCACACGGTGCAGGATTGCACCGTGTGAAAAAGGCTGGCTCGACATTGAACTCGTGACAAGCTTTCACGAAATCTGAGTTTGCGGGATCGGGAATGGGCACCACTTACAAGATTGGGCTCAATAATTGTCGCAACAAACAAGCTTCACTGCGGCCACGCCACCCCGGCTCTCAACAACGAAACCCGCAACGACCACAGTAGCAACCAGTAACACCCCTTCCGTTGTATCTCCTTCGGCACAAAGTAGTGCAGTTGAGTGGTCTAGCTTGGTTCGCCGTCGATCGTGTAGTACGACAAAGTATGGAAAAGGAATCCTGAGCAGCGTCTCCAGAAAGAGGTTGTTGACCGAGTATGCGTATTCCTGTTGTTCACGCAATAGCTTTTCTTTCTCCCGCCCCCCTAGCACCGCGCAGACATGTTGAGCACATGTCATTAAGGTGCATCTCCCCAACACTACAACGACAACACTCATCCAAAGAACCCGCAGGAGCTCCAATTTCGGATTGGTTCGAGGATCTCAGGATCACGAGCGTCCCATACAGCACTCGCGGGTGAAAGAGCAAACGTTCAGTCTAAAAATACTACCCGCCTCACAGCCTCAATGGCCAACCGGAGACCCTAAAACACCGAACCTCTAAACCACAATAAACGCTAAAAAAGAAGCATCCTACTACATACTAAATGAGAGGAAGGTTCGTGTCTTTGCTCACGGGGATCTTGCACTCCCGTTATCATTCGGAGAACGAACCGAGCGGTAGGGAAGGTCGTCACTTGGGAATGTGCCGGTAAGCGGTTTTCCAAACCAGTGCACCGTGAACGGATCCCAGAGGGAGGAAGCAGGGCGAACACAACACCCGAACACCAAAAATGGGACTCTCCTTCTTGTTGAACGCTTCCGTGACACTTTCTGTGTTCTGTGGTCGAGTTTTTTGAGTGCGCGGGAACCCGCGGGAGACTGACCTTTTGCACTTACCCCCAGCATATTGGACAGACCTTTGATTTGTCCTCCCTTCGACCTGAGACCGTTGATTACGTCACCGACAACCGACGCCAGCAACCAACCTGTCTCACGACGGTCTAAACCCAGCTCACGTTCCCTGTTAGTGGGTGAACAATCCAACCCTTAGACAATTCTGCTTGTCTAGGTTAGGAAGAGCCGACATCGAAGGATCAAAAAGCAACGTCGCTATGAACGCTTGGCTGCCACAAGCCACATGAGTTGCCCGGAAGTCCACATTTCAGGTCACAGCAGCATTGGCAGGCTGCATGTCTCCGTACTTAGTTTCACCGACGCACACCTCGATCCGCTTCTTTTCTTTCGCTGTACCGACGCGTCACTGCTGCTGTGTGCGCTCGGATTGGCGCCGCTCAAGCGGCCACCTTAAGTCACTCGTTTGTTTGTAAAGATTGCTCCGTTCTTCTCCCTGACTTGTTCCCGGATTAGGACGACACATACTACTACTACTACACTGTCAAGCCGGGTTACAGCTCCCCCCTTTCCCCCTGCACCACATCGAGATCTTTCCCCTGCGTTCTGCCGGCCAATTGCTACGCAGTACGAATACAAAAGTGAAACACTCCCCCGGAAACTGAAAGCAAGAAAGCCTGCGTTGTGTGTCGACCGATACACTCCAGCTGCCCGCGCCTTCATTGCGAAGGTTGCTGCTGCGGCCGCCAGGGTGGCAGCTGTGTCAGGTCAAGTGGCGAGATCTGGGGCCCTGTGGTGGCTGAGTGCACACTTAAGCAGGGCTGCATCCTCGTGCTGTAGCCGTGCTGTGTACAACGCGTCGTGGGGGCCTGGTCAACCACTTCATCACATAGGGCACAAACCTTTCGCGACCGTGATTGGACAGTCGGGATTGCCTGAGGGCGGGTCTTCATGAAGAAGAGAAAAGTAAAGCAAGACCTGCCCCTGCGCCTGCTGTCTCCGGCTGCTTCGGCAGATCACAGTACAGCTGAGCCGGTCCGTCCCTATCTCTTGAAATTGCATCGAAGTGCCTGCCGCTGTATATCACACTGAATCACGGTCCACCACGGTCTATCAGGTCCATACCTAGTCCCTAGAGCTGCATCGAATTGCCCTGTGCTGAGGTGGGTAGCGTCACCTCCTCGATGCGAGCTGATTGCCGGATGGATGCGGGCAACTGCACCTTTGTACCACCGACACCCTCTGGGTGCTTCCAGGTTACGCGCAATCGGGGGTTTGAACCATGATGACTAATATCAAAAGCCCGCACCCACGCGGCGTTGACTGTGGCTGGTCTTTGTAAGGGCTGCCTTGACGTTACTTTGATCAAAGTCACACTAAGCTGAAACTACTACTACTACTACGCTGTCAAGCCGGGTTACAGCCCCCCTCTTTCCTCCTGCACCACATCGAGATCTTTCCCCTGCGTTCTGCCGGCCAATTGCTACGCAGTATGAATAAAAAAATGGAATACCCCCCCCCCCCAAAAAAAAAAAAAAAAATACAGGGGGCTAGTCCCTCAAGGTTTCATTCTCCACTTTGGGAGCCGTACACTCCCCTCTTTACAACTTTCTATTTTCTATTTTGCATCCCTTTCCTAGACGACATCTTCCTCGAAGAAGACTTGATGCTAGCATCAACCATGCATGAGAGGCAGTGCTCTGCCTAAACATTAAACTAAGATTTCCCCCCCCCCGGCAACTGCTAGCATCAAACATGCATGAGAGGCAGTGTCCTGCCTAAACATTGAACTAAGTTCCCCCCCCCCCCCCCGGAAACTGAAAGCAAGAGAGCCTGCGTGTGTCGACCCAAGTAAAACGGAAAAATTGGAAACAGAAGCGAATCACCGCGACGGTCGTCCGGAGACTCTAAAAATATATGCCGGATGTTAAGCGAAACTTTGCACCCGAATCTCACAACCAGAAAGCACCCAGAAACAGTCCAGGCATCAACACGCTACTGACGCGCAGGCACCAGTTGCATCAGATACGAAAGAAGAGAATGAGTCTAGAACATGTGAGGCCAATCTTATGGCTATGACCTTGGTTGCAGTAGTGGCAACGGTGACGATCTTGCATCAACCGTGTTCCCCCGGATGAAAGCAACAGACCACCGATGTTTTTCCTACTACAAATCCCAACGTACAAATCGTTGCAATCACCAGAAATGAGATTCAGGGCGGCTGAGTGAGGCGACCCCGAGAAAAATGGGGTGGGTGGTTTGGTTGTGGTCGGATTTGTGCAGGGTTGTTGGTGTCTGTAATGAGAAAACTTCTCTCCTGGTTATCTCTCCCGGCATCCACCGAGCGAGTCTCAGGTGGGAAGGAACAGTGCAGCAACCAGAAGTGGTGTATGGTCAGATTCGTTTGCCAACTTAGTGTCTATTCCGAAGAAAAGAACTGGCAGCATGAGGTCCTGCATGAGATTGCCAAAGAAGAAGAAAATGAAGAAAACAGCGCCCCTAGACCTGAAGCTCCCGCGAGTTTTCACTCAGAACGTATTACGCTTGTTTATCACTTGCCGCATTTTGCGACTCGTTAAGTCCACTCGAAGCGTCTTTTCTACGTCGTGTAATTGGTCCGTCTCGTGATCGATGCACAGGCGTTCCACGACCCCATGTTGGCCAGAGCGTGCAAATTAGGCGAATTGACGCCACTGCTGCTGCCTGAGGCGAGGTGGCACAGCTGTGCCACGTAGTAGTAGTTTGAACTTGTTAAGCAGCGGTTGCCAGATACTCCCGTAGCACCTATTCACGGGTTTTCAGGGGTAAAAAGGAAGCCCGGGGGGCATAGATGGAAACATAAAACCCAAAACCCAAGGCCACCAGACACCTAGTATTTGGTGGCCAGCCACTACTGGGCGGCTGGTCCTTTTTCCCGATCGAATATACACACCTCCGAATCTAAACGGGCGAAGCCCGGCTTTTCTTTGCACCAATCCTTCCAAAAAAAGGGGGGGATCCGGGGGGCACCGCCCCCCGGCCGAACGGTACGGTACAGCGACACAGATCGTGCGGTGAAAAACCTCAAGCTTCACGGATTTCCAAGGGAATCTGTGAAGCTTTACGAACCTTCTCACACTCGTATTTCTTGTTTTCGAGTCCCCCACCAACGAGACCTGTAACCGAGTTTAACTAGTGCGTACCCAGTCTGTAACCACTGTAACCACTTGTAACCACTTGTAACCGGGTGTAACCAGTCTGTAACCGGGATGTAACCGCTGTAACCACTTGTAACCAGCATGTTGTAACCAGTCTGTAACCGGGATGTAACCGCTGTAACCACTTGTAACCAGCATGTAACCACTGTAACCGGGTGTAACCAGTCTGTAACCGCTGTAACCACTTATGTAACCAGTCTGTAACCGGGATGTAACCGCTGTAACCACTTGTAACCAGCATGTAACCGCTGTAACCGAGTGTAACCAGTCTGTAACCGGGATGTAACCGCTGTAACCACTTGTAACCAGCATGTAACCACTGTAACCGAGTGTAACCAGTCTGTAACCGGGATGTAACCGCTGTAACCACTTGTAACCAGCATGTAACCACTGTAACCGAGTGTAACCAGTCTGTAACCGGGATGTAACCGCTGTAACCACTTGTAACCAGCATGTAACCACTGTAACCGAGTGTAACCAGTCTGTAACCGGGATGTAACCGCTGTAACCACTTGTAACCAGCATGTAACCACTGTAACCGAGTGTAACCAGTCTGTAACCGGGATGTAACCGCTGTAACCACTTGTAACCAGCATGTAACCACTGTAACCGAGTGTAACCAGTCTGTAACCGGGATGTAACCGCTGTAACCACTTGTAACCAGCATGTAACCACTGTAACCGAGTGTAACCAGTCTGTAACCGGGATGTAACCGCTGTAACCACTTGTAACCAGCATGTAACCACTGTAACCGAGTGTAACCAGTCTGTAACCGGGATGTAACCGCTGTAACCACTTGTAACCAGCATGTAACCACTGTAACCGAGTGTAACCAGTCTGTAACCGGGATGTAACCGCTGTAACCACTTGTAACCAGCATGTAACCACTGTAACCGAGTGTAACCAGTCTGTAACCGGGATGTAACCGCTGTAACCACTTGTAACCAGCATGTAACCACTGTAACCGAGTGTAACCAGTCTGTAACCGGGATGTAACCGCTGTAACCACTTGTAACCAGCATGTAACCACTGTAACCGAGTGTAACCAGTCTGTAACCGGGATGTAACCGCTGTAACCACTTGTAACCAGCATGTAACCACTGTAACCGAGTGTAACCAGTCTGTAACCGGGATGTAACCGCTGTAACCACTTGTAACCAGCATGTAACCACTGTAACCGAGTGTAACCAGTCTGTAACCGGGATGTAACCGCTGTAACCACTTGTAACCAGCATGTAACCACTGTAACCGAGTGTAACCAGTCTGTAACCGGGATGTAACCGCTGTAACCACTTGTAACCAGCATGTAACCACTGTAACCGAGTGTAACCAGTCTGTAACCGGGATGTAACCGCTGTAACCACTTGTAACCAGCATGTAACCACTGTAACCGAGTGTAACCAGTCTGTAACCGGGATGTAACCGCTGTAACCACTTGTAACCAGCATGTAACCACTGTAACCGAGTGTAACCAGTCTGTAACCGGGATGTAACCGCTGTAACCACTTGTAACCAGCATGTAACCGCTGTAACCGAGTGTAACCAGTCTGTAACCGGGATGTAACCGCTGTAACCACTTGTAACCAGCATGTAACCACTGTAACCGAGTGTAACCAGTCTGTAACCGGGATGTAACCGCTGTAACCACTTGTAACCAGCATGTAACCACTGTAACCGAGTGTAACCAGTCTGTAACCGGGATGTAACCGCTGTAACCACTTGTAACCAGCATGTAACCACTGTAACCGAGTGTAACCAGTCTGTAACCGGGATGTAACCGCTGTAACCACTTGTAACCAGCATGTAACCACTGTAACCGAGTGTAACCAGTCTGTAACCGGGATGTAACCGCTGTAACCACTTGTAACCAGCATGTAACCACTGTAACCGAGTGTAACCAGTCTGTAACCGGGATGTAACCGCTGTAACCACTTGTAACCAGCATGTAACCACTGTAACCGAGTGTAACCAGTCTGTAACCGGGATGTAACCGCTGTAACCACTTGTAACCAGCATGTAACCACTGTAACCGAGTGTAACCAGTCTGTAACCGGGATGTAACCGCTGTAACCACTTGTAACCAGCATGTAACCACTGTAACCGGGTGTAACCAGTCTGTAACCGGGATGTAACCGCTGTAACCACTTGTAACCAGCATGTAACCACTGTAACCGAGTGTAACCAGTCTGTAACCGGGATGTAACCGCTGTAACCACTTGTAACCAGCATGTAACCACTGTAACCGAGTGTAACCAGTCTGTAACCGGGATGTAACCGCTGTAACCACTTGTAACCAGCATGTAACCACTGTAACCGAGTGTAACCAGTCTGTAACCGGGATGTAACCGCTGTAACCACTTGTAACCAGCATGTAACCACTGTAACCGAGTGTAACCAGTCTGTAACCGGGATGTAACCGCTGTAACCACTTGTAACCAGCATGTAACCACTGTAACCGAGTGTAACCAGTCTGTAACCGGGATGTAACCGCTGTAACCACTTGTAACCAGCATGTAACCACTGTAACCGAGTGTAACCAGTCTGTAACCGGGATGTAACCGCTGTAACCACTTGTAACCAGCATGTAACCACTGTAACCGAGTGTAACCAGTCTGTAACCGGGATGTAACCGCTGTAACCACTTGTAACCACTGTAACCGAGTGTAACCAGTCTGTAACCGGGATGTAACCGCTGTAACCACTTGTAACCAGCATGTAACCACTGTAACCGAGTGTAACCAGTCTGTAACCGGGATGTAACCGCTGTAACCACTTGTAACCAGCATGTAACCACTGTAACCGAGTGTAACCAGGGATGTAACCGCTGTAACCACTTGTAACCAGCATGTAACCACTGTAACCGGGTGTAAGCGACCATGAGAAGTCGGAGTTTCACGTGGCCGCAAAAGAGGCTCTCCTCGCACCTTTGCTCCCGTGCGACCGGCTGCTGCAGACGCATGCATTGCGCAAAATGCAAACGACAAAGCCCGCCCCCCTGCCGAAGAAGTCGCCCGCAGCGTTGCCGTCTATTCCGGCTGAAGACGTCGCGCTCTACAACCTGCATGCCCGCATGTACGTTGGGGTGAAGAATGGCCTGAGCCACTCGGCCATGATCAAAGAACTTGCTGGCGAGCGCCTGCAGCACGTTACTTTGGAGGCCAGGTACAATAACCGTACCGCTCTTCGAGAGCTTATTGGAATCTGGTCCGAGCTCTTGCTGAACCGGTTTCGGCAACAGTTGCTGGCTGAAGGGCCTGAGAACCTGTCGCCCCTGTTTCTTGTGGTCGACGCATCGACCATGCCGCATGCAGGGGACGACGTGGTAGGCGTACGTGTGCGATACGCCGATGCCTCGGAACCCAGTCTTTTGAAGGAGACCTTCATTGGGCTTGTGCCAAACGTTCCGAAGGGGTCGGACAACGCGAGCGCGACTGGGGACGCCACGTACAAGGCAGTTACGAAGCTGCTCAACCCCCTCTCCGTCAGCATGTCGGACATTTATGGGTGGTGTTCCGACGACGGCGCGACTATGATAGGTCGAAATGAAGGGGTGATAGCGCTGATCGCTAAAAACAGCGGGCGCAAAAAAAAAGGCATCGCTAAAGCGCTCGATGCGGCTCACCTGCTTCAGACAAAGTTGAAGTTTGTTCTGGAAGATCCCGCTGTAAAGCAGATCACCAGCACCGTTCGGTCGGTGAATCGGATTTTCAGATCCAGCACGCTGATGCGCCGTACCCTTCGGGAAGCGTGCTCCGAAGCGGGAAAGACGGCGTTGAAACCGGATGGCAGCTGGCGAATTCGCTGGCTCAAGAAATGGGCAACGTCGATGACGAAAGCGTCTCGCATGCGCGACGCGTGGGCGAAATGCCTCAGCATGGAGTCAGTCGTCAGGCGGGCGCAGAAGAAGGGGAAGTCGGAAAAGCGGC